>JXTC01000340.1:209764-242902 GCA_002914845.1 Trema orientale
ATACGCCTCTAATGTCAAAAGACCTTTCTACCCTTGCTTACGTTTAAGCCTTCTTTGCACGCCTCACATAGGTGAAGCGAATTGGGGGCCTATCAGCATGCTTCGTATACTTGATGATTTTAAGCTTGCTTGTCCTTGTTATTAGGTCCAACTTCGTTTGCCCCAATTATTGATGCTGCAATTGACATTGTCGACAGAAGCAATGGTCAATATCATGTTCTTGTCATTATTGCAGATGGACAGGTTATTGTTTTTCAGATCCTTCAATTTGTATTGATCATGTGGTTCTTTTACTTTCATATCAGTCATATTTTGATTAAAACCCTGTCCATGTATCTTTAAATAGGTTACTAGAAATCCTGATACACCACCTGGAAGGTTCAGTCCACAAGAACAAGCAACTGTAAATTCCATAGTCGCTGCTAGGTAAAGCTATGCCCTATGAATTATTGCATAATAAACTGCATTTTGAGTTTTTGGTGACTCATCATTGAAATCATCATAACAGCGAATATCCTCTTTCAATTATTTTGGTTGGAGTGGGAGATGGACCATGGGATGCAATGCAACAATTTGACGATAACATTCCTCAACGCTCATTTGACAATTTTCAGGTATTTGTTAAGACTTACCAGATTTAGTTTTTGGTTCATTTGTTTATCTTTCTCCATGTTTTTATTTTTTATTTTTTTGTTCTCTTTTTGCTATTATATTTGACAATACTAATTAAGTCATCTACAGAAAGTTGAGCATGATGACTTTTTACTTTTGGTAATTCATGCTTGCTAATGTTTATATGATATCTGGTAGTGTTAACCCTCTTTTATTTTCAAGATTGTATGTGACCAAAGCAGATGTTAAGCCCCCGTTTTGTAAAATGTTTCCTGGCCTTTATTGCTTTCTTAATCCTTGCCTCTCAAATTTCTTTATTTCTTCTCTATTTTTTTCGTAAAATTTACTTAAAACTGCTAATTGGAATTCTAAATTTTTGCAGTGTCTTAAAATTAAGGATACAGTAAAATTAAGAATACAGTAAGCATCTTTATGTTATCTATTTTTAAAGAGGTTGTATAAAGGAAAGGAAGGAACTTTTGATGGAAGGGTTTGCTTTGTTGATTGTTTGAAGGTGTTCACTTGTAAATCATAAGTCGTTCTTCCATTCTTTAGTAGATGATTCTTCCTCTTCAAATTTGGTCCTTATCACATCAATTAGAAAACTAAGGTCCCAGCAAAGGTACAAGATTTTGCTTGATTATTGGCTTATGGTATGAGAAGTACAAGATTTTGGATTCTGCTGGATATTGCTTATGGTACGACAAATTACTTATAATGTGCCTCAAAAGAGAGAAACACCTCAGTCTATCTCCCCACCTTAGTGTGTTCTTTGCGAGTTCTTACATTGTCAACAGCCTGCACCAAATTCAAAAGCAAACACTGCAAGTTTCTGTACAGATTTCCATTATATAGCACAAAGTTTGAATGAATATTTCAATATTTGATCCATAAAATTAAGAAAAAACTGCTCTTTTGATTTTTCCCTGCAGTTTGTCAACTTCAACAAAATCATGTCTGAGAACTCAGAACCATCAAAGAAGGAAACAGCTTTTGCACTTGCTGCCCTCATGGAAATTCCATTACAGTACAGAGCCACCCAAACCTTAAATATTCTTAAGTAAGCACAAGTAGTGAAGTTTCTAGCATTTGTACTTTTTCATTGCATAGGTTACTGTAATGTTAAGACCTTCTACTTGTGTAGTAATGAACACCTAGGTGGTCCACGTACAAGGCCACTTCCACCTCCACAAAAAGTTATTGATCACGACAATGCCGTCATGTCAATCCCACGGACGGCACACTTTTCCTCAACTGAGGCAACATCTTCAGCCCCCGTAGAACCGGTATTTCTCTTCTCTGCTTCCCTCATCTCCTTATCCCACTTTGTTTCTCCTGCTTAGAGCAAGCATCTGATTTCAAGACGTCTCTTGTTGTTGAAGGTCTGCCCCATTTGTCTAACAAATCCAAGGGACATGGCTTTTGGATGTGGCCATACCGTAAGTGCACTTCTAAATCAATCTGCTCTTTAGTTGTTTGGATTACAGTATAGTATACATACAAGGATCAAAGTATATTTGGCATTGAAAATTCCATTTTAGTCGTTATTGTCAGTCTTTATTATGGTTTTTGTTAATATTACTGCTTAAATATATGGCAATATGGCATCACTGTCATTATCTTTTGCCAAATACTCATATGGTCAAAGTCATCTAAAAATTTGGATGTTTTGACTACATTCTTTTGTTCCGTATGTTTAGCGGCCTATTGACCCGGGGAAATACTCTAAAGAGAAGGGTGTGCAATTTTGCATGTATAGTGTAGGGTGTGTGATTTGGCAACTCTGATATTTCTCCCTTTCTTCTAGTTTTCCTTGTGGTAAGAGGGAAAGAAACGATTAAGAGAAACATGTTAAAGTATTTTTCTGGCCACATTGAGCATAGAAAATCCCTGCAAAGTTAAAGAAAATAAAATGTCTTTAAATACAATCTGTCTGTTACTGCAATCATCTTTATTCAGCGGCTCAGTGGCCTTTTTAGGTGCCAAGAAAGTTGTGACCAGTAGCTTCTGTTTAGGTAGCTGTTTCATTTTTGTTTTTACAAGTGAATGTAGTGTAGAATTTAGAATGTTGCTTAAGAAAATGTCTACCCTGTTTCCATTATTTATTAATATTTTTTATTTTAAACGAGAGGATCATCCGGAAACCTCTTATTAGGGGACTGATAATTTGTCCCAACATTTGATCTTAATACCCAACTTGAGTACTTATGCGGTTTCTTCTGATTCTAGCTTGTGTAATTGCCTAATTGGAGATTTATTTTCTAATATGTTTCAATTTTTCCCTCTTATGGTTTTGTGTTGCTCAAGACCTGCAAGGATTGTGGGGTGACTATCTCAGCATGCCCTTTATGTCGAGAGCCCATAACAACGCGCCTCAGACTCTACAACTAGATTTCAAGACTGCTCCTCACTATTGAAGGATTCTATTGGAACGTATTTGTTAGTGACATCAATGTGTAATCATGCTGGTTTAAAGGCTGGAATCAAGTCATTGACGTATGTTCCCAAAATCTTTTGGGTGCATAGGCTGTAAAATTCTTTATTTTCTTTCTGTTTTCTTTTTTCCTGCTATCTGTCTCTTTCTCTAGAGGGGCAAAAAAAATGCTCTTTGTTTTCTAACAGTGCTTTTACTTCCATTGTAAAAATGGCTTCCGTATTTACAGAGAAATTGTTTTGTTTCAAGTATATTGTCCACAAATGCCAGCGGTAAATGTCGAGTACTGAAATCTTTGTCGTGGGGGAAACCTGTGCACACTGGATGTCTCCCTGAAAACTTACCAGAGGCATATAAAAGCCCCACAATTCATCTGTTAACCGAAAACTGGTAAAAAAAAATAACCGAGCGGCTAACATTTTCTTCCACAATTACATTTTTTCTTCCACGTCGCTTTCATCAAATAATTACATTAAAAGGGAACATACTACCAAAAAGTTTCTGATTTGCAAAAATAGGTAACATACAGCATTAAGATACTTCCAGAAGTCGAAGGCTACAACTATCATCAGACAAGAACCCCGTCAAATTCTCAACCGTGAGAACCTGTAAAATATCACAACCATCATAACGGCATACATAGAATGCATACAATATGTAACCATACACAGATTAAATCCACAAGCAAGTTATTCAAACTCTCTCTATGGAAAAGACTGATGAACAAGCCTCATTAATAGAAAAGGCTAATCAAACTATTTTTCCCGGCATTTTTAAGAATCTAAACATTGAATCTAAGGACTAAACACAAAAAAGAAGAAAACAATAAATATGAGCAAGCTCATGTTTCACATACCAGTCAAAATCTTGACGAAAGTTGTCCTTTGGTCACAAGGGGGTACATACTTTCCTGTTACTTTGAGAGAAAACTATTGATGTTCAAATTGTTTCACCAGAGTTCTTGGAAATTTGTCTTCAATTAATTCCAAATTTTCCTCCAAATACCTGATAGTCCCACCTAGTCAGCAAGAAATCAATTAAATGACTAAGAGGAAGTAACACAACATATGAACCTCGGAAAATTCTCAGAAGTTCCAACGCTCTAGTTGTTGCTTGGCTTCGGCCATGTCTTTCTGTGCCTTCTTTCTTCGATAGAATATTGGACAATCCCGACTGAGAACAAGACATTGAATCAGTATTAATGTAACTGGAACTAATAGACAATGAGCAATTAAAGTGGGAGTTAGCAAGAAGCCACCAGGGTGGTTTAACCAGTTCGCAAAACCCCAACCATCCATGATAGATTCCAGTTACACAGTTAAGGTATTATCATACTTCCTAATATAAAAGTCAACCCATAGAGGACGGAAACAGCAAGTAACATATTGTACAAAACCTTACAACTATTAAAATACCTTGTACAGAGCACATCCTGATGCAATGAACCTTGGCACTCTTGGCACTGTGTCCAGAGCCTCCCAAAAAGCATCTCTAGCTCAGAAACTACAGCCATTATATGATCCAAGTAATTTAGTTAAAAGCAGTCAGCTTCAAGCACACAGGAATCTCAATTGACATGAGCAGGCATAAATTACAAAAGAAACCTACCATTTGAAACGGATTTGCAGTAAAGTTCAGCTTCTCTTCCTCTACAGTGCGAGCAGAGAGTTCGATCTGTGTTACTGGTGCAGAAACAAAACATTATCATAGTATTAGGTCTTAAACAATCCGCCAGGTAAAAGTAAATACAAAGCTTAATCCAGACACAATCAAAGATGCATATTTCTTCACAATTTAACCTCATAACCTCAGATGCAAAAGACTATACTTCTACCAACAAAAGTGACAGTTGAGAGTCAAAGAACAATTAATGAAAGCACCTAATGCATCAAGTAGGACTTCAGGCCACTGGCACAAAGAAGGTTTCTACAACTGAGAAGAAATTACAAAATAAACCATAAACGCTCAGAGTACTAGAGAAGAAAAAGGGATCTAAAACTTGGGTAACTCCCCATGATCCATGTGCTTGCAACATCCCAGTAAGATATGCTCCAGTAGGACTCTTAAACTCTGAGCCCACCTTAGCACAACCACAATAAGTTAAAAACCCACAAAAAAAAAAAACCCATCTATAAGGAGACTGGTTTATACAATCAATTATGGAGGAGGAATGCATACATTTGTGCTTCACTAAAGCAAAGGAAGTTAATCACCTTTCCAGTCTCTTAACTGCTTAAACTACTTTAGAATTATGACTTCAAGATTCCTCAGTAATCCTCTCGCCAATCAGAATCAAAACTGCACTTTGTATAGCCTGATTAACATGGTGACAGTTTTTGCACAGAAATCCATGTTGAAAGTTGAAACACCACGTTTTTGATACATAGTAGCTCTCCTATCCTTGCTGCTTATCCAAATGCTTTCTAAGAAATACCAACTTTGCACATTCCTATTTTGTAATTAAGCACTTCTGGAGCCAAAAGATGATATCCACCATCACTATTGAAAACCAGTTTTTTATTTAACTTGTAGGGTTAGTACTCAGCAATTAGCTGGGAATTCAAAAAACAACATTTAAAAGAAGGGTGGCTCTATTGCCACACCTTAGTCTGCTCTCCCCATATCTCAACTAAAACCACCCCTTATCTTAAATTCAAAATTTAATTACTACTTATTGCATCCCTTTATAATTCCAAAATAGCTCTTACCATTTAAAATGTATTTTTGTTTTTCCACCCAGAAACTTTCAACCTAGCAAATTCGTTACCCTCTAAATTACAAACCCCATGGCTTTAGTTTCATTCTTTTCTTTCCCTAAATTTTGCCCAAGCCAAAATTGTCTCTTTCTATCGCTCTGTGTAGTCCCCTCTTCTTCCCTCAACCTAGAGCATGTAATTAGGTTTTTGATTCTGATATACAAAAGAAATTAAATAAGTCTTCAAATGCAAATGCAATTGATATAAATATCATTATGCGTATATCTCTTATTCTCACCTT
This sequence comes from Trema orientale, assembly GCA_002914845.1. Lineage (NCBI taxonomy): Eukaryota > Viridiplantae > Streptophyta > Magnoliopsida > Rosales > Cannabaceae > Trema > Trema orientale. Next base: position 215,808 of record JXTC01000340.1, read on the forward strand.
TCTACTTATCATTGCAGTACCCACTAAATTTACACATTGAATTTTAATATTCAGTAGTGTCACAATCCAAAAAAATACTTTATAGGTCATGAAGATATAGGGAGGTTTGAAAATAAAAATTATGAAAAACTTAAATTAGGATTAGAAATCCGAAAATCTACAATTAATATAGGGTCCCGGTGGCTGGTGCAGTACTAAATTAAGAAGTAAAAAAGAAATTTACATAAATTCGGTTTAAAAAACAAAAAGACACAGTAGAAAAGTTACAAAATTTGTCAGTTTAGCAACAATGGCTCGTGCGGATACTGGCCGTTTAATGGGTGTGTGAAGGAATTTTTTGTCTCCATAATAAGATAAAATTTGTACTTTTATGTAATTTTATGCAAGGATATTTTTGTAATGTAGAAATTTAATTAATGAAAGTATGGGGAGAGCAGACTAAGGGATGACAATAGACCCACCCTCAAAATAAAAGATAGGTCATTCCTCTCTACACTGACACTAACAGAAGTAAATAGAACAGAGTTCACAGTATTAAACCTAAAAACAGAAGCTATAATAAGGTAGCCAGAGAACTAATTAAACAATACCTAAGTAGAGCTTTGCAGCCTATGCAACTAAGTTGCTTCTTAGCAAATTTCATTATGCCACTGTTTGACGGTGTAGAGATGGAGATTGATCGGGTGTGACTTCCATGGAGAAGCTCCTTGCTGGCATTCTTCAAAATGGGCTCAAAAATTCTTAGAAGTGGCTGAAACAAAAGATTAGATTAAGTATGTGAGCATATCAATATGAACTTCAAAAGTGCATAGTAAACAAACAGGATAAAGGTGCTAATGTAATTTCAAATTGGTAGAAGAAGAGTAAATCAATTGCACTAACCTTGCTAATTTGATTTTCAAGATAGTACTGAGGGTCTATTGGTATGTTATTTTCCAGAACATATATGGGATCCTCTGACTTCTCATAAGCCTGATTATTTATTCATTAATTTATCTCCATGAACCAGCATAAACATAAGGAAAAATAAATAAATAAACAAATAAAAATCACAAGAAAAAAGAAAGTTCAAAAGAATGATTACCTTGGCACCTTTTGCTGCTTTAATAATGACATACGGTACTCGATCCCCAACATTTGGAGCAGTGGCAGGATCTCTCTACCGATACAAAATTAAATCAAATATTATTCCACTTATTTTGATATTCCAGAAGCAAAGAAATATCTCCTTTATTTATTTCTTTTTAATTGTTCAGAAAAATCAACATCTACCACATACATGAAGCCTACCAATTTCACTTAACTGCATATATTTTCAGATGAACAAAGGGTGTCAACAGAAAATATAAAAACAAAATAATGATAGTCATTTAAAATGCTCCCTGGAGCAAGTTGCAACTTTCAGTAATGTATATTTATTAATTCTTAATTTTGGGACCATATGAAATGAACTGATGTACTTGAGGAAATTTTAAAATACCAGGTACTCAAAGAGCTGCCTAGCTTCAAATCTTACCATTGGAATAGAACAAAATGTCATACATTAGTAAGATTTCAGAATACTAGTGCCCAGTGCATTTACTTTTCCTCCAATTAAAAGTTTCGAAGAAAGAGATCGTTTCCTTCGAGGGTTGGAAAAAAATCTGAGCAGGAAAACCAGGCGAATTTGAAATAATTCTTCCTTAATCAAATCTGAGAGGAATACAGAGATGCATACACACTCTACGGCTAGAAAATGAAAGAAAATGAGAAAAGCATCTACCGATACAGCCGACCTACTCCTAAGACTACTCCACAAATCAATACCTACCAAATATACAAAATACAGTACATCATTTACTCAATTGTGAACTGAAAAATAAATAAATAAATAAAATGAAATTCATTGACTCAATCAGAAATACTACAAATGGTCAGATCCTAAAAATCTGCAATGATTCTATTGTAACAAGTGCAAGGACTGGAGTTGAATTATATTCACTTGAATTTGCATTTTGCCAGAGAAATATTGTAACGAATGCAGGGATTGGACTCAAATTAATGGTGATGATATGGGTAAAAGAAATAGCTAAACAATTACAAAATTTAGAAAAATCTAATGCAATCAATTAAAGTATTTCAAAATTTAGAACTTCGTCCAAATCATTTGGGAAATTAAAAAAAAAAAAAAACAAACAAACAAACAAACAAACAAACGAACGAAAAAAAAAGGAACAAAACAAAAACAAACTAGCAACTTAACACGATCTAGATTACATTGAATGTCATTACCCATACGGATATCCACTGTGATACAAAATATGCAAAAACCGTGCACTATTTTGATTATGATGTTTCTCAATAAAGCAAGTTCATTTTTAGCAAATACCATAGGTGTCCACAGGAAATTATGCATGTCTCTCTTGTTTAACAGAAAATTCTCTTCTTTAACAGAAAATATTTATTTAAATTCATGATTATATATGGTTTAACTTTAATCAATTATTATAAGTTACCAAAAACATGTGGGAGACAAATTGGATTATAGGACCACTATTAGCATTATCATGTGCAAGCTACAATTCAATTCACTAGAATCAAAAGTTAATGATGCACCACAAACCTTACGCATGCGTTCAGCAAGTTCAACATGAGCTGCCTTTACTTCATAATCATCTCCAGTCTTCGTTAGACCCTATTAAAACAAACGTGTTAGCACAAGCCAAGACAATTTACAAAGACATGATTGCAAGAAACGTTTCAATGGCTGTATTGATGGTCACCACAACAGAACATAATAAAACAAGCAAAAGCACACTCAACTGAGATGGAGTAGGCAGACACCAATAGCATTATTTAGAATATAGATTATTTTCTCACCTTAGTTATAACCAGAAGTGATAAATCCATTCGGTTCATAAGAAGATCAGAAATAGTGTTCTTGACATACTGGACTGCTCCAGGAATGTCCCTGTCTATTAGTATTTTGTGCAAGCACTCATTTACCAAGTTCTTCACCAATAAACAATTGTCTCTTCGAACAGTTTCAATACCTGACAATGATAGCATATGAATTACCACCAAGTCCAACAGAAAGTAAAGAAGACAAATAAGTTCAACAAACTTTGATATCTACCTTTAGTATCCATTTTGTCAAATTTGTCCGGGTTTGTCCAAAACAAACCGGCATATCTCTTCTTGCTAATCAGAAGATATGGATAATAAACCTTCTCAAACTCTAATTTGATGGGCTTCATTGCACAAGTACCAGAGAAAAAGAAAATGAAGGAAAAAATATAAAGAAAAATTAGTTATAACGATAATGTGGAGAAGCATAAGATAATGTAGCAGCACATTCATTTCAACAAAGTTATACAAACAAATATCAAAATTACAGTTCATTTCACAACCAAAATACAATAACTCTTACTTTAATGAAAGTTCCACTAATAAAGTCAGCAGCTTCTCTCCCTAAGTTCATTGCTGCACCTACAGAGGGCACACCAAATTGCACCATAACTGAATCTGTATCCCCATATATGACCTGATACCATAACAATGTCCCTATAATTATTTGCAAATCGAATATTAAATTGATTCTATAAATTAACAATACGTAAGTGAAGGAAGATAGTATAGTCCAATCTATATCAGTAACATTCATGGCATTAACTACTCTACTGCACATTGCTATAAGAGAAATTCTAACTGCACACCTCAGCATTGTGTTCATAGCCCCCAAGCGTAGTGAATTTATCTTCTACAAGTTTTTTTGTATGCTCAATCATTTGTCGACCTTCACAAGGCACACAATCCATGAAATCAGGCAGAACTCGGTAAAACATTTGTTTCAAGATAAACCAGAGTAAGCTAATGGTTTGGAAACTACTATACCATAGCTTGTAACACTTGAAGATATCTCCAAACATGGTAACTGACCAACAGTAGCTCCAGTAAATCCATATACAGAATTTGCACTTATCTGAAAGGACAAGAATATATTCAAGTTTATAGTGAATAGATCAGGATAAGAAGCACGTTCAATTATAACCCTAAATCATTAAAACTCAAAATACTACACAAACAAATGATAACTTTGACATTGAAAAACTTACTTTTAGTGCTAGCTGCCGACCATCTAGAACTGCCTTCTCAAGAGGATCCTTTGCTTCCTAGATATAAAATAAAAAAGAAAAATAAACACAATTAGAAAAGGCCCATCAGTAAATTTAAGTTTGAAATTGATTTATTAACATGAAATACAGAGACAAAAATAAAAACAAGAAAAGCATGCATTCTATTATCCTGTTCTTTTTTAATAGGAAACAAAGAACTTTAGTACGAGACAAAGAGAGAGTATGTAAGAGGAGCAAGGACCAAAGGTCTACCAAAACAGAACAAACAAGAGGAGAACAAGCCAGATTTTCCAAATTCAAAAGATTGCCTGGAAAGGAAGGTGGAAAAATTATTAGCGGAAAGGAGAAATCACCTTCAAGTCTGCTTTTGCTCTTTTACGGGCAGCTAAAAGTTCTTCAAGAATTTCAGGAAGTATTCCCTGAAATAATACCATATAGATTCTGCCTTTGTAATCATTTTTGAGATGGGTAATATGAATAAAACAGTAATTACTCTTATATGAGCCTTATTTACCCAGAAAGAAAGGAAAAGTCTAATCACACCAGTAGAAGACTCACCTTCTGCAAATTTGATTTTACAAATGTTTCACCAGATGGAGTTTTGTTAACACATTCTGGAGGGAGGTTGAGTTTACGAATATCTTCAGGTGTAACCTTCAAACAAGATAGTAAGAGGTAAAATCTTGTCAACTAGCACAGACTTAGTATTTCTTTCTTCTTTTTTCAATAAAAAAACTAAGAAGCATTATTGGAGAAAGAAACAAAGGACTAGGCTGAGGATTAGGGGTCCTCCACCTAGCTACAAGTAAACAAAACAAAAACTTCAGCCACATTGTTCCAGTTACAATAGATAGTTAAAAATAAAAATAAAAAGACAGTTCCTAAACTCTTTGGTAGAAGAAACCCAAAAAGACACCTGAAATTGAACTCTCTCCTATGGAAAAAAATTCATCTTGGACCTTGTCTTTAAAAACAAGGGAATTCCTCACCAACCAAAGCACCCAGAGAACAGACTTTGTGTTAAGCTAGTTCCAAAAATGAATAGATGCTATATGGTGGAAAGTATAAACAATTTGTCAGAAGAATTACCAGAGTACAGTAACACAGATTATATGCCATCATAATTGATGGATACAATGATGCAAAATCCAGTGTTGCAATAGGCTTTTCATAAAATCCCGCTTTTGCCTCCAAAACCTGCAGTTTTTTAAAATTTCATGACAAATAATCAAATGCAAAAAAGAAACAGAGGATTAAAGCAGTGAAACACTAACAACAATTTCTAGCAAAACAAAACTGGACTGACTGCTGATATTCCAATTATAAGACATTGTTATCATTATTACCAATATTTCTCTTGTTTAAAGACAAAGTACAGATCATTAAACAAGCTCTCTCAAAATCTCGATAACAAATAAAAATATAAAATTTCTAAATCTGCAGTCTAGCCAGTAAAGCAAATATGTATCAGTGAGCTGCCATATTTTAACTAAGACAAGTTAGAGCCTCTAGACTTGCAACAAATTCATTACTTGGAAATTCAGTGCCTAGTGGTAAGTTTATCTTGCTAACTTTATCACAACCCAAAACAGTCAGTCAACATCACAAAAGAAAAATCATCTGATAAGCATACAAAATCGCTATTAACTACAGCAGGCATGATAATGCTGTTCAGCAGCAACCATAATGGCAGGACAAAATGACTTCATCTTATCAAAGAAGGAGAATACTGAACTTACAGTGGCACCTTCATACGTCCCTTGTTCAGATCCTGCCTGTTTGACGTTTGGAATTACAAGGTTCTTTTGTTTTGCCTTCCTAAGAAGTTGAGAAAGTACCTGAAAGCAAAATACTAAAATCCTAAATTTCACCAAATTTATCATTCTCCGAATTTTTCAAAAGTTAATCACTTGCAAAATTATTGTATTAACCTTAATGCTTTGCCCCCTGGAAAGAAGAAAGGAAATGGGAACTCCCGTTACTCGAGCCATCTCCACATAATTGTAAATGAACATCAATTTGTCCAAAAGCCGCTGAGGAAGATAAGCATCCTGCAAAAGGAACAAGATATATGCTTTTTTCTGTTACATGATTCTTTTTTTGTTTTCTAACTCAAAAATCCCCAATCTCAACTTCATATTGGAAGCACCAGCAAAACCATATTGAGAAGCATAAAATTTTGTGGTTATTCACTAGCTAGATATCCTTGAAGTTTAGAATCTCCAATCACGTTGGAGCAAACCACAAGCCTGTGGCTCAATTAAATGTTTTTGGTTTTATTTTATGTTACATGAATTGGAATAAACATGTGTTCCTAATATGTTTTTATTTTAACCGATGCAAGTTCACTAACATTATTGGCTCATAAAGAAAGCAATAGTACGAAAATCCAAGAAGACTGGAGATATTAACGGTAAATAGGCGAAACTATGTAAAATTCTGTGGATACCAACTATGTACCTTCAGACAGTACACAGCAAGTCGCCTTCGGGTTTCTGCGTTCCCATTCTGGAGATCGGATATTATTGAATGGTGAACATCCTCTTTCTGCACAAACAAAACAATATCAGCAATATTAATGTCAAATATTTCTAGCAAAAACTGAAAAGGGATAGAAGCTAAAGGAAACATTTTCTTATTTTAATGAATGGACAGGAAGGAGTGTAGGTAAACTATTAGGAATGAACCATGAAATACCAACCTCATTCAGCAAACCTACTTGCTCCATTTTATCATCAATCTTAATTATAAGATGTTCCCCACACGAATATTTTCAATGCAGGCATACTTGATAGAAGAATTAATAAATGATATACTTCAGATAAAATTCTATGACCCCTAGACCTCACCTGCTCAGAAAGGAAGTGCGCTGAGACAGAATTCAAGGAGTACGAACTCAATTTATAATCTCGTTGCATAACCTACAATGAGAACAACAACTTAGATGCTGATAATGCAATCTGAACAGTGACTTCTTTGACCAACGACTTAGATGCTACAGAAGATATATAAATAAACCAAAAAAAAAAAAAACCTGGAGCAAGTCAAATTGGACTCTTCCCTCAATTGTTACTTCTTTACTCTCCCGGGTACCGTACTGTCTGGAACAATGACAAGTGGCAGTAAGCCAACAGTTTGCAAAGGTTATGGAGAAACAAAAAGAAACAATAATAAATAGATGTGACGGTAGAATGCTATTAAAAGTTCTATAAACTAAGCGATTTTGTATTTCAGCAGGCAATTGAATTTTGCCGGTTATGCACTTGTTGCACCTCAGTCCTAAACTTGAAGATCCCCAATACTTTCAATTTTGATACCAAAATGCCAAACTATCTAAAGTTCAGGGGCTATACTCACCAATTAACCCAAATTTAAATTGATCTAAACTATATCTATAAATTTAATATTACCTTGAAGAGAACGTAGTATCTTTGACCCGAACCCTACTGTTTCTGATGCGGCCCAGTATTGGAAATTCTGCTATTCCCAAAGTCTCAGCTCTCTGTGAAACATAAAATTGGATTCAATGCTCACATTATTGTTTTTATTATTATTAAAAGAAAAAAATAGCATTTCTACAATGTACATAATATTTATTGTTAAACCTACTTAGACTACATTTGGATAGCAGGAAGTGACCAGGAATGGCCAAATTGGAATCTTATCCTTAAATAGGATCATACACAAGGAATGAATAGATTTTATCCAGTAGTAGAATCAATAATTTTAATTCCTCCTTGTTACGTTAAGCCTCTCTTTGGACTATAGCGAGGGAAAAGGAGAGGAAAGAGGAGAAGATTTTTCTGAAGTTCCATAAAATTTATTTCTGAAGTTTTATCTTTCTCAATCTTTTTCATGATAATCCTCCATAATATTAAATTTGTCTCCCACTTTCTCTAAAATCATTTTTTCCTCCAAACAGACCCTAAAAGAGAGTGGGAATCTCATGATACCATAGAGGGAGATAGGGTTATCTGAATACAATTTACTAGTAAGACTGTTTGCCAATTTGAATCATTGACCCCTGACTCCATTGAACCAAAACCAGTAAACAAATATCGAAAAAGGACTTGTCAATGTTTCAATTTCCATAAGCTCAACTAATCCAAACATTAAAAACAAGATTATCTGGCACTATATTAACAGGTAAAAAATATTATAGAATGACATAAGCGTATTTTTACTGTGATAATCTGCATGTAAACAGGACAAAGAGTTCAATATATCAATTACCTCAATGAGATATGGCATATCAAATTTGCAAATATTATATCCAATAATGATATCAGGGTCCACTTGATTAATAAAATCCTGCAAGCAAAATCTAAATTTCAGATACGTTAATTAATTTGCGATAGGGAGTAACCTCAATTTCTCTGCCGCATGTTCAAGATTATAAAAAAGAATGTCATGCACAAGATTACCATGAAAACACACACACACACACACAGACAAAGCATCTGTAGTACTCAATTCCACCTCCAGTCAAGCCACTTATACCTGGTATTTATTTTATTTTGTACACTTTTCACTTTATTAAACTGTTCAATATTACTAAACATAGTAGTGTTTTTTTCACAATTTAACATGCACAAGCACTTTTATTTTTCATTTCTTTCTTTTCTTTGATAAGAAATAGGGATTGATATTTAAACACGGATTGATATTTTTTTCTTTTTTGGATAAGAAAAGGGATTGATATTATTGATGAGATCAGAAAAATACTTTAGGAAAGCGCATACACAAATGTTGCTGCCATACATTTTACAAGTAATGTCCCCTATTAAGATAAATTAGAAAATCATTATAAACCACAAAAGAATTTGAACTAAACTATCGTAGACGAGACTGGCTGATGATGCAAAGAATCACACATAGTGAAAGGATAATTACTATGCCCTACCTTTAGAAAATAAAATGCATTTGGCTGGTCGTCTATGACTTATAGGAAATAGGTGAACAAACTAAACTGTTATAACGTATCTGACGAAAGTTATACATGTAAATACAGACATGTACTGATATCCTACATATCACCCAAAACTTGCTTAGTTAGCTCAAGTTCAAGCTAGAGCCTCGGAGTTTGTGGTTATTCAACAAGTAGCTAGTTCTGAGGAGTTGAACCTCATACCACGTGATGAGAGAGCAAGCCACAAGCCTGACTACTTTACTAAGTCTCATAGTTAAAATAATGAAAATTATTTGTTTCACCAAGGGAAGAAAAATAGGTAGTCTAAAGCTAGCGCTCGCACCATAAGAGTGAAATGGGGAAATCGCAGAAATGAAAATCTCTCCATGTATGATAAAGAGGATCAAATCTTGAGAACAACCTATAAATAACACATGCACCTTAATGATATTAACAACACTTTTCTTACTCATACAAGAGAAGTAATGCAAAAATAATACCCTCCATGCTAGCAAGACTTCTCTTTCTGTATCAAAGGACATCACATCGACACCAACTATAGGAGAGCATGACTTAAGGGTCATGACATTACGGATAAGTGGCTGATTCTCTCCCTGTAAAGTAACCAGATTGGCAACCTACAACAAAAAGAGGAATATTAATTTGCTCATAAACAAAATGACCAATATAAAAATGGAAAAGTCAGTAAATTTCTTATTAAGAATATCAGATGAATAGGTCAAACCTGGATAACAGGATCATGGCTAGGCTCAGGAAAATGACCTTTACGGCCGGCACATTCAATGTCAAAACTCAGTATGCGAAAAGGAGCCATCTTCGAAAATTCACCTTCTGGAGCATGGCTGATAAGTTTAGAATATCTAAAGACATTGTTAAGACAATTTTATCCAAAAACAAAACATCTTTCTGCAGAAAAAGTAAATCTGAAACTTTCTTTTAAATAAAACTGAAATTAAACAAAGGAGAAAAATAATTTCCAAAAATTAAAGATCTAAAACAACTAAACACACAAATCACAATTGTCCCCCAACTTGGAGTTCATCTTCAAAGATTCTAATATTTGATTTGAGCCACATAACCCAAAAATCACCACAACAGCATATTTCCAAAACATCACCACCTATTTACTTCCTCAATAACCAATCATGATTTCAGTGAATAAAGATGAACGACTTCAGGGAACTCCCATTCAAACCTTGCATCTCTTGTAAATCTATCAACCACACATACTCAAACACTTTTAGGGGCAGAAATCAGTGGTCTGCATTTTTATTCTTGTGCCTCAAACACAATACACCACAAAGGTGAATGGTTAGCATAAGGTCTTTGAATCAAATCACAAGTGTTCAATTTCTCGATTCTCATTAGCTAAATACCATCTAAACACTTGAAGTCTCGTGGGTACGTTAACATCCCAACACAATATAAATTAATTGTTATCTTCTCTTTACGAAATATAACAACCTCATGTGTAAGGATACAGGCAATCAAACTCTAACTGACAGTATGACAAATTTTTTGCTGTCTTCTTATATTTTCCAGCAGGTACTTCAATCCAGTTTCCACCAACTATGTTGCAATCAATCATAAAACGGAGAGCAAAGAGAACATTGCTTTCATATGTCATGAAGCTCTTCATACCCAATCCATCAATCTGTATACCTCTATCAAGTATACCTGCCAATTAATTAAACATTAGGCTGGAAAAGAAGCATAGATCAAAAGGAGCAGTTAATCACAGCCTCATAATGCAACGTGATAGCACACATTGACGATCTGAATCGAAGAGATGAACTAGAACTTTTGGTCCGCATAAATTTTAAATTAAAAAAAAATTAAAGTAATCAATACTACACAACTAGAAAATGGAAAGAGTTCAAAAGCATTATATAGGGACTATTGCATGATAGTACACCATCTACTTCCTGAAAGTAGCCAATTCAAACAAAATAAAATGCCCACTGTGTATATCCAGAATAATTGCGAATGAACAAAGAAAAAAATATACCACGACAGCTCGTCACCATTGTCGGTAGAGCAACAACAATTTTGAGGAAAGGGTGAGAATTTTGCTGCTGGTAATACATTATGCTCCTTTTCTGGACCATCTCAATACGGCGGATGAATTTGGGTACCTTGCTGTTCCTATTCGCCTCCCTCATCCTTCCCTGAACCACCATATAATATACGGTTGTTAGTACAACCGATCAAGATATGGAATGTACTATAAATAGCTCTCTGCTCTGGTTTAGTAGTAAAAACAAATACCTCTAGAATTTGATGAAAGTGGGATATATCGTCAGGCCCCATTCCTGGAGGGCAGCTGATGTAGAAATATGGCTCAAATCCATGAACATGACAGCAGATACTATGTCCTAAGAAATGAAAGTTACAAAAATTTAGATGGAACCATCTTCAGATGTGATTCTCATTGAGTGTTCAAAACACCAAACTATTGTAAGAATCATGGATTAACTCTACTTGGAATACAAATTCCATCCATGAACAAAGAATAAGAACTACTGTTTTTCAGTGAAAGGGAATATCTTCCTCTGGTACTGATACATTTAAATAATGAAAATTTATGGCTAAGCCCCTTCATTTTTGTTGAAGTGCTACTAGCTACCCATATGAAAAAAAATATGGTTACAAGGAGCTACCTTCCCACCAATGGTTTGGAGGGTAAAAAAGAGAAGAAAAACTTCAATTAAATTTGTACCACAATACTATATGACACTTATTCTTGATCCATCAATACACATGGCTTAAAAACTTTTCAACCCTAACACCACACATCAGTCCTAACTCCTAACTCTTGGTTCCCATAGCTTCATACCCACTTTTCTAAAAACTCTTTGGGAAAGTGCCTGATGTAACAAGACATATTTTTGTTCAAATGAAGAGTTTTGCTAAGGAGGGGGGGGGAAACGAAATTAAATTGAAAGCAAGCTGTTGGTATCTCATGTTATTATTCACGCAAGTAACACTGTTCAGGCCAGAAGACTACGCAATACCGCACTGCTGCAGAAGAAAGCTTTCTTTTCAGCTTAAAATTGTCGAGCACCTCATATTAATTACAATAACACAGCGATATTATTATTAGTATTTTAAGGTTTAAAGCATTCCATTCATAAATGATAAATATATAAAACAACCTTTAAGAGTGAACCTTCGGTACGAAACCAAACGTCAATTACTATAAAATGGAAAGGACAACAACAACAACAACAAGAGGATGAAATACTCAGAAAAGAGAGATAACACTGTTAGAAACTACAGGACATCCTTCCAACTATATTGAAACAAAGTTACAGGCATATCATAAAATTCACCTGAAAAATATGCATTAAAAGAAGACAAAATTTAACATCTTCCAACAATAATATTATCTTTAATGCAAAAATCTTATCATCTCCTTCCAACCATAAAACCCAAAACAAAAGCTTGCCTTCTTTTGTAACACCGAAGATTCTGATAATGGCGGCCGGCCCTGAAGAATTGGGCAGCAATTCCCTATGGCTCTCCCCAATCACATAATCAATCTCCAATTGCTGAAACACTAGAACCCACAAAACCACAAAAAAAACCATCAGACTTATCAAATTCCACAAGTAAAAACACAAACCCTAGTTGACCCATTACAGCAAAAACTCAGTAATTCAAAGAAATTTCAGAAACTGACCGACATTCCGAGAACCGGAGACGTAATCATCGGGAAGAGTTGGGCGGGCCCACTTGCAGAGGCGGGAAGCGAGGGCCTGGCGCTCCTCAAGGTCGCGGAGAATGAGGGAGTCTTCGTCCTCGATGAGGGTTTCGTCGAGGAAGACGTCTTCGTCGAGAAACTCCTCTTCTTGCGAGGTCGCCTGGTGCTTGGGAGGGTTAACCGGAGATGGATGCGTCGGCGGCGGTGGCCGCTTTCGGCTTGCGCCGTTGTTCATTTTGGTCGCCGGAGATGAAACTTGAAACCAAGAAAGGGACTGTTCGCAAATTACTAGTGAATGAAAGAGAAGATGAGGACTGACTTCCCGCCAGTTTTCAGGTGGTTTTATAGGGGTTTCTGATCACGTGCAACGCACGTGACACCGTGGAGGGAACTGGGAAATGGTACGGGGATGTAATTCTTCGTGGGGGGATTTTATTTCCACATATAAAGGCACCCGTTTTAAGAAGTAAAATTACTTATGGAGATAATTTTATAGAACTTTAAAAGGTGATCTCAACTCAACTCAAACTTCGGGTATTCAAAATAACTATTAAACTGCGAAAATTGGTGGCCAATCAACTTGATTGTAATATATTTATGGTCGCTGGTGGACTAGAAAAATAGTAAATTAAACGGTTAGCCTTGATTTGTAGATTGAAAAAAATATGCTTAATTTCAAACTAGATTACCCAGATAAATTAGTTTTATAAATGGTTTTATATATGGACATCAATCCAGTAGTTTTTTTTTTTTTATACCTATACATAGATATCGTTTTGGCCAATTAAAATTTATCACGCATATTTTTTTTATATTAAAAAGTAAGAGGAAAAAATAACATTAATAATGCACATCTTTTTATGCATATCATTATNGAGGGAACTGGGAAATGGTACGGGGATGTAATTCTTCGTGGGGGGATTTTATTTCCACATATAAAGGCACCCGTTTTAAGAAGTAAAATTACTTAATTTTATAGAACTTTAAAAGGTGATCTCAACTCAACTCAAACTTCGGATATTCAAAATAACTATTAAACTGCGAAAATTGGTGGCCAATCAACTTGATTGTAGTATATTTATGGTCGCTGGTGGACTAGAAAAATAGTAAATTAAACGGTTAGCCTTGATTTGTAGATTGAAAAAAATATGCTTAATTTCAAACCAGATTACCCAGATAAATTAGTTTTATAAATAGTTTTATATATGGACATCAATCCAGTAGTTTTTTTTTTTTTATACCTATACATAGATATCGTTTTAGCCAATTAAAATTTATCACGCATATTTTTTTTATATTAAAAAGTAAGAGGAAAAAATAACATTAATAATGCACATCTTTTTATGCATATCATTATAGTCGTTGGATTACCATAATGGCTAAAAAAAAATATCTATACATAGGTGAAAAAAAAAAAGTACCTACTACATTGGCAACCTTTTATATATATATTGTAATATATGCTTATTTTGTAGTTTTTATTGTAATATATACTTATTTGTATTTTTTTTTTTTGGTATAATATAAGTTTGTTTTCACAGCTTTTGAAGTTAAAGTTTGAAATTTTTATTGTTATTATGGCATGTATTACCATTATCAAGCTATATTATTTACGATTTATGATTGTGTTGTAATTTGTTTAAGATATTATAGACTTTAAAATTGCTCTTACATTTCGATTTAGAATTAACTTAAGTTTGAAATTACTAGAACTTTCGATTTGATTGTAAGCTTTAAGTATATTATTTTTTGTTTAAATATTTGGACTATGTTAAAAGTACTCTTTATGTATTATTTAGAATATATTTAGCTTGATATTTGTATTGTTCAAAGAGTGGAAACTTGCCAAAATAGCACCACAAAATATAGGTGCTGCCCAGTTTGAGTCAACAAATACCGAACATACATTGGTCAAACCACAACAGTAGATTGGTTTACAGATTGATATTTTAGATCAACTATGAATACCCCTATTAAAACCTTATGTTGATATACATTGTATAAAGGTTCTCAATTTTATTAGTAAAATGACCAAACAGGACAATTGGGTAACGTATTTGGAAAATGAGATCTTACCTCTCAATTTTATTTTCAGTAGACCACTCATACCATGTTTCAAACACTAGAAATTCACAACAAATATCTTTTTTTTTTAATGTTTGTCAATGATTTAGAAATATTCTTATATATTTGCCCTTTTATATATTTTCTTCAGCTAATATCTTCCTCATTCTAATGAAGAAAAAAACATAAAAAGTAGTTTTTATTTGTCCTACTAAAAGAACAGTCGTAGCTTTTTTTTTATTTATTTTTTATGTTGCAATGATTTGTGGTAGAATATAAATTGAAGTTTTGATCTCTAATAAAGATTTGACAGATTCCGATTAAGGTGTATGTACTGTTTAAGTTAGGCATTATTATAATTATTTGTGTGTAATCTTATCTCATTAATTCCTTCAACAAATTTATAAAAAAAAAAAAGTACGAACGGCGTAAATTGAATCTAAATGATAATAATTATAAAAGGAATAAAATGACAAATGATAAGTAACTATCGTAGTTTTTTTTTTTTTCAAAAAAAAAATGTTTGAGGAAGATAGAGTGAACCACTAAAAGAAAGAGAATAAGAGAGGATATAATAGTTAAAAGAAAGGAATAATTTTCTCAAAAAAAAAAAAAAAGATAATCCCAAAAACACTCTCTATATTTTAGCTAAATATCACGTTTAACTCTTTGATCTTATAAAACCTAAAAGTTTCTCTCTATTTTCCAAAATAGGAAAAAAGTAACCCTTATTCTCTTTTTGGTCAAATTTTTAATTAAATTTTTTTTCTAAATGACATTAATACCTTTAAAATTTTGATAACCAAATAACACTTAATTGATTCCTTTCAAAAAAAAAAGCTAAAAAATTAATTGAAAAAAAATTATCAACGTTTTCTATAATCTGAAAAAATAATGTGATATTCTTTCTATTTTTTAACCAAAAAAACTAATTAGATAATTAGAGCATTTGGTAATACATTTTATGAAACATATGCAAGAGTATTTTAGATATTTCATATTCCAAGTTTGACTAAAAAAGGAATAGAGTATCCTTTTTAATTTGAAAAATGGAAGAGATATATTCGGGTTTTATGAGAACAGAGAGTTAAACATGTTATTTAGTCATAATAGAGGGGGTGTTTTTAGGATTATCATAATTGAAAAGGAGTATTCAAATTTCATTTATGATTTGACATTTTTAATATTTTATGAAAATTATTGATAGTTGTGAGTCTTCAGGATTCAAGTTTTTCTTCTTTTGGTGTAGTGGAGTTCTTAGATAGTTGAGCTTTCTTAGTGATAGAGTTTGGACATGACTCAATTCGTTGTGAGTAGCAAGTTGGTACAACGTTGCTACTTATGAACTATTTTATCTTGGGAGACAGAAGTTATTAGTAATCCTCGCAGCATCATGATGAGGTAGCATAACTATTTTAAGGAGATTATGTAAAATACAAACTCAATTTGATTTCCTTAAAACTTACTTTGCTATTTCCATTATTTTATATATTGTGAAAAATTTTTGTGATTTATCTTGTCACATATTTTGCTAGATAATTATTGATAATTTGTTTTGGTTTTATCACATTTATATTTCTAGATTCATTATATTTTCGCGATATTTTTTTAACAGTTAAATGTCATCTACATTTGCTGCAGACGTATTCTTGATTGAGGCTTCAATATTGGTAAGCAATTTTTATATTTAAACATTGTAGATATAGTTTAAAATAGTTTATATTTAAGTTTTGTAATGTTTTGAGATTAATTTCTACATTTAAAAAATGGAATTTATATCAATCTCTGCGATTCTCAAAAAAAAAAAAAAAAAAAAAAAAAAAAAAAAAACTAGATTATCTACCCTAACAAACATCGAAAAATTTTGGGAAATTAAGGTGGATAGGAGTGTTTTGGCCCATTTTAACTTTTCTATGAGCGTTTTTGAAAATTTCTTTTCTAGGAGTCCAAGAGGAGCCAAAATACCAAAATAACCTCCAGCTCTAAACACCCATTATCCAACGATAAACTCTCCTCTTCCAACCTAAACCTAGACTACTCCTTCTCCTCCATTGCCACACAAGCCGCCGCTGACCACTCGAACCTTCTAAGCCGACTAAGCCCAACCCACCTCTACCTCCTCCGATGCTTCTTTCTCTCTACCACCCTCGCGAAGTCACTGAGTCGACTCGGTCCCAAAAGCCACCAACCAAGCCGATCTCAGCCGCCCCCGAGGTCTCGACTTCGGCCACCAGCTCGAGCGGTCACGCCTACATCTCCAGCTCCAACTACAAGATCTCCATTGACACATCTATCTCGAGGCCACGTATATCGCCGCTTGGCCACCAAGAGCTTCCTCGCAAGTTTCGGAGGAAAAAGGTTTGACTAATTTTTTTTCGTTGGTTTTAACTCTTTGTTATACTTTGCCTACATTCTACTTGATAAATTACCTAAATAAAGTTTTCTTTACTTTGTAGTTCTGTAACGACTTCCATATGTTTGATGAATTATCTAAATGAAGTTGTTACTCATTGATGGCTTTTGTTTGTGTTAAAAATTGAATATTTTAGTATGTAATAATCAATGGGTGGAATATTGTGTGTTTTCGAATGATTTTGGACTGAATTTGTGATTATAAATGGATTTTGAGACTGATTTTTGTGTGTATTGGATTGATTTGTGACAATGACAGTTTTCTGTGTGATGGATCGTCACAAATTATGCCGAAAAATGGCGGAGATCAAGAGGAAGTTGTAATTTTGTGTGTTTTTGGAATCATTTTGGACTGAATTTGTGACTACAAACGAATTTTGGGATTGATTTTTGTGTGTGTTGGATTGATTTGTGATAATGACAGTTTTTTTTGTGTTGGATCGTCACAAATTATGACAATTTTTTTAGGACATGCACAAATATTGTGACTAGCAGTCATAAATCAGGTTTCGTTGCACAAAATTATGATTGTCATGAATTATGTATTTGATATCACAAATCAGGTTTCGTTGCACAAAATTATGACTGTCATGAATTATGTATTTGGTATCACATGTGTATATATATATATATATAAAGCCATTGAACTTGTTGTCCAATGTGAATACGTATTTTGCTTTTGTAAGGCAGACACAAAATTTGTGATAAATGGTCACAAATTAAGGTTACATGGTACAAAAATTATGACTGTCATGAATTATATGATTGTTAGTATCACATATATTGACTACTAATAGAGAAAATATCATGATTTTTCTTATAAAATTAAATTTGTATAAAACAAATGTTTCTACGATATTGTTTCCCAATAGGGAATAATACTTATCTTCTTTTAAAATGTTGGCACAAATTTTATTACTAAGAGTCACAAATTACGATAACATGTCAAGATTGTACAAATTACGGTAATAAAATCTCACAGTGTCCGTAACAACGTAAAATATACTATGACTTTAAGTCCCAAAATTGTGACCACGAGTCACAAATCGTGACTACTTCAAAGTTAGTAATAATAGAAAATAAAATTTATTATTCTTAAAAAAAAATTCCTTAAAAAAATTTGAGGTGATAAGCTGTCAAAAAATTGTGACAAGTGGTCACACAACTTGGTATCACATAAGGGTATTTTCGGAATGAGCATTTTTTCTCTCTCCAAAAACTGCTAAAAATGTAATTTTTTGCTCCTAGAAAAGAAATTTTGAAAAACACTCCTAGAAAAGTAAAATGAAGGCAAAACACTCCTATCCACCTTAATTTTCCAAAAATTTTGACCCACGTTTCGACAACCCTTTCAACCGATTTTCAATAAATTTCAACCAAGCACAGTCTTCAATATTACTATGATTAATTTCGATGCAAATTTCAATGATATTTTCGATTATATTCTACATTTTTCAATATTTAACTAAGGTCTTTAAAGAAGGCTATTTAAGTTGAACATTCAATAAATTTTTGACATAGTTTTGATGAAACTTAATGATTTCCAACGAACTATTTTTGATGATGGTCTGGGAAATATTTCTCGATGGTAATCGAATTGTCATTGAAAATTCAACTCAATGCTATTTGATTGAATTTCATTGGCACTAAATATTGAGTATATATATAGCATATGTTCACATTGAATTCAATTTTATAGTTTTTTGTTAATCTTTTTTGGCTTATTTTCCTTTGATTTACAACTTTGATAATTTAGACTCATATATTAGTACGTGATAATCGTATGATCATTAAAACAATATAAAACACAATAAATTTAACTTGGTTCAACCCCAAAAAGATAGTCTATGTCCAACAGTGATTTTTTATCATGAGAGAGATTACAAAAGAGAATCGAGACTTTTAGGCGAGAGTTCTATGGAATGATTTCAGTGAGTAGTTAAAATGTGTAGAATAATATGATTGAGTCCTCTTTATATAATTAAGGATGACTTAGGTTTCCTAATTCCATACATGGAAACTGTACAATATTAATTATAATTTTAGATAACTATACAAAAATGAGTAATTGCCCATTTGATCGAATATTAAGCCTTATTTTTCATTTGTCCAATTCTTCTAGATGCTTCTTTTTACGGATTGATAAGTCTAAGATGCAATTTGGACTTTCCATATATGACTCAAATTGCTGAAATGCGAGGTTACTGATTCTGATTTGAGATTGTATAACAATATAGAAAGAAATGATAACTTTAGAATTGAAGGTGGTTTATCTATTTGGAGGACCATTCTTTCTCCTTCATTGATTACTAATGGTGACTTATGAATGGGATTTGTGTCAAAGTCTAACCGATTTCTGTCAACTCCAATTAGCTTGTACAAACAGTTTACAAGATTATCATAGGCTTGGGACCCCAACCCTTTACGTTGTTTACCATTAAAACACTAAGCATGTTGCTCCCCAAATCTTTTATATTCTCTGTCAAATGAAACTATTACATTGACACGTTATGAAGCTGCAAGTAAAAGGAGAAAAAAAAAATTAAAAAATAAACCTGTCATCGAAAACTACTATTGAAATCATCATCGAAAAAGGTCGAAAATCATCAAAATTATTCATTAATTTTCAAAGATAATGTCGATTGAAATTCATCGGTCGGATATCATCGAATGATGGTCAAAATGTCTTTGAAATTTTCAATATTCGTTGGAGTAGTTTTTAAATTTTTTAGAATTTAACTCAAATTTAAATTATATTATATGAATTAACCTCAAAAACATCTTGAAACTTAAATATAAATTATTTTAATTGTATCCATAATATTTAAACATAGAAGTTGCTTACCTATAATGTAAACTATATCTAGAATGTATCTGGAGCAGATGTAGACAATTGAGAACTTGATAAATTCTCTTATCATAAGTGTTTCTACTATATGCTTCGCTTCAACTTCAAGTTATGATTGAGATTAACATAAATGGAGAGAAATCCTAACTTTAGTATTTGAAAAGCATAGAAAAGGACAAATAAGTTTCTTTTCAAAACAAACAATGTCCCAAATTTTTTTAAGGATTTTTTGGTCCAAAATTTGTCCAAAACCATAGATTTTTTAAGTTTTATTAACTTAAGCACATGTGAATAGGAGGCATGTAGTGTATATTTTATAAAATTTCTCTTTATCTTCTTCTTTAACATGTGGCCTTCTTGAAAGAAAAGAAGGGAAAAAAAATAAAAGGAACACTCACCTCTTTTTTTTTTCCTCGAAATTTTACTACGTAAAATCAAATTATCTTTTGCCTCAACTGCCCTTCGAAAACAAATCAAAACAGATCCAAGTCCTATGCCATGGGCTCGAAATGATTTTACCTGGCCCACAGAAGCCATGGCCATGTAAAGTTTGACAAATTTTCTAGCTTTTACTCGGCATGACTCATGATTATTATTGTGCTTGAATTGAACAAAAGCTCTGGCGTGCCGCGAAGTCGAAGAACTAATTGGACAGAAGGAGACTGCCTCACCCTAACATTAATTAATGTCTGCTAGCACCAGTAGTATTACCGGTGGCAACTCAGGATTAATTAAAATGCTGAGAAATAGTGTTTAAACGAGATCACGTTTTTATTATCAACAATGGTAATGCAAATATCACACGTATAAATACTAGCTAGTAGTGTACCAAAATTGTTACATTATATACTTATAGTAAAAGACGAATTGTTCCTCATATATATATATGGGCACCAATCCAATACAGATTTTTTTTTTTACCAATAAATATATGTATTATTTTGACTAATGAAAATTTATCATGCACATTTTTTTATAGTAAAAAATAAGAGAGAGAAGTAGCATTAATGATGCACATCTTTTCATGCACCTCATTATAGTCATTGGATCACATTTAGATAATGATCCAACAGCTAAAAAAAATACATTTACATAGGTTAAAAAACAAATACCTACTGGATCCAATATATATAATGATTTTAATGCGTATCCCAAGTGATGAAATATTTCATGATACTAATATATATTTAGTTTCGAGTTCGGACAATGATGGTGTAATTTGGAAAGAAACCAAACAATTTTAATTAATTTTAACACTTTTGTGCAGTCGAGTGTCTTTCAAAATAACAAATTATGGGAAGAATTATGTATCTATATAATTGCTTTGCTGACAAACAATTAATTCCATTGACTTACATTGTTCTCCATTTTATAATGAATGATGCCATTGACTTGTATATCAGTCTCCAAGTTTCTTTCCCCTTTTTTAACGAATAATACCAAGTTGTTGCTGTTCAAATCAACAATATTTAAATGTTATTCCATTTTGGTAAGTATCGAGCCAGCCAAATAATACACCGAAAAAGCTAGAAGTTGAGTATAATTAACTTGCTTACGCAACGAAGTGGGTTGGCTCAAGTGGTAAGAGCACTCATTATCTAGGATCTCGGTCTTAGGTTCGAGTCACACCGGGAGTAGCCGTGAAAACCTATTATCCCTAATAGGGTGGGTTGGGGATTGGGTAGTAATAGGTATTTTCATTTGATTTGTAATAAGTGGAGGTCATTAGTTAAGCCCACTTAAAAAATAAATAAATAAATAAATAAATAAATAAATAAACTTGCTTACGCTGCAAAAATAAGAAATGCCAGAAGGCGAATAAAAGTATCAAATTGGCATTACATAATGTTTACTCAATGGCTTGTCTTAAAACTTTTTAATTAGTTTAAATAATAATGGTTGATGAGTTGATTTGGTCGTGGCAATTAATTAATCTTTTTATTTTTATTTTCTTAAAATGGCAAGGTTAGAGAATTGATTCTAGTTCAACAAACATTGATTTGTGTTACAGACAACACGTCAAAGATAAGAGTATCCATTAAAGTTTTCCTTTTTCTTTTCCCCAATCATCGTATCCATTTGCAATGTAAACAAGTAATTTAAAATTTTTTCTGATTATGAGTGTGTTTTCTCTTCTTTTTGGGAAGTATTTTATTACATAGAACAAGAAATGATAGGTTATGGGAAAGGGGGATTGACTACGACTTTGAACTTTCAATTAAACAAGTTGAATGATACAAAGGGCACTTAATTTTTTCATCAAAAATTTTCAGCAGATGTCGTGACATATGACTTTAAATTAAATTTTATCTCCATACAGAGCCACATTATTATCAGTAGCTGTGTGATTAAGGATCACGTTGTATCAATTGGTATTAATTTTTGCTACAGAAAATGAGTATTCCTAGCATTAAGTAGTTGATAATTATGCCCGCTATCGTGGATGAATTTTGCATGTGTTTTCTTTTTACACTATTTTAATTAATACGAGCTGTTTAACCTGCGCATTTGCTGCGGGTTACATATGGAATATAATAAATTGATAATAAAGTAATTATTTTATTATTTATAATAGTTAATAGTTTTTTACATTATAATGATATTTATTTAAAATCTGATCAAATATTGTTTAGGATATTAAAAAATATATTAATATTGAAATAGATTAGTGGCTGATTTCATAGCTTTTATTTTTCCTTCTTTTGTTGTTCCTCCTCACTGCAGTTAGGAGGAAAAAAAGTTAGGATAAGAAAGAAAAAATTAAATCAATTTTTTTTTAAAAAAAAGGAAAATAAGGAATTTTTGTTGTTAAAAGATGAGGTATTTATTTTTGAATATAAATAAATGAATTACCTGATTAATTTTCGTTTTCTTAGATAGTTTGACATATTAATCATCTAAGCTAATTATATTTTTATTCTATTACTTTAAATTATTGTAATTTAAAAAAAAAATCTCAAAACAAAATGAAAGTATCTATAATAGGTGTATAAGTAATGGCTTTTAATTGAAATAGATAAAATACTATATCACACATAGAATAGAGCTGGATACATAATAGAAACAAAATTGGTTGAATAGCTTTATAATAATATAGTAATTTTATAACTATATTAATTACAATTTACTTTGCATCTTTTCTTCTCTTCCTCCACACTAAAATTCTCATCCTTCTCCTTATCAATGAATGTAGTCGATTTCTTCACCATCAATTACATATATCTGATTTCTTGTATCTATTATAATTACATAATAATATCTTGAGAAATATAATCGGATAAATAACTAAAGATATGTAATATTTGGCTCAGATGCATAGGAGTATTATCAATATATGGCAAGTTTATAAGATGATGTATTTCTAGATGTTTATCCAGCCACCTAAGAGATAATTTTTTGTTTATATAACGAAAATATTTCTGGCAATTGGATAAACACAAAAAAAATTATCGATATAATAGGTGACTTGCCATATATATTATACCAGTCAAATAACAGTAGCAAGATCGTAAGAATATAGTGAAGAACTACCCAAAAACTACCAGATGAATAAGGGTTGGCACAAAGACAGATTGACAAAAAATTAAGAAGAATTTTGAAAGGAAAAAGTGGGAAAAAAGGAATGGTAGACAGGATTTAAAAGGGGAGAAAGACAAAGAAGAGGGGGAAGTAGAAAATATTAGATTTTAAGACCCACATATATAGGAAAAAATGAAAAGGGAGTTAGAACTCAACAACTAATTGCTATAATACTCAGAGTACAAAATTATCAAGTTACTATTCAAGAACAAATCAGGCCTGAAATGAAGTTAACACCAAATAACCAATTCTTCATAGTACTCAAAGAACAAAAATTGCAAAATGACTCGCTAATAGTAAATTAAGCAAAGTTTAGTATACGGTAATAGGACCAATTATGCACAGCAATCTTCGGGCAGTTATTTCATTATACATGATCAAGCAGTGGATGTTCATCATTGCCAAAGGTATGGATAAATATAGAAAATGATTGGAAAAGGCTAAAACAGAAACAATTAATTAAAAAAGAGGGAAAAAAAAAAGAGGAGGAAGAGAATGTTGAATAAAGATGGTTAAAGAAGACTAAATATAATTAACTAATAAAAAGAGGAAAAAGATAAGAAAAAGAAAAAACTAAAGAAAAGGTCTTAAAAGAAAAAAACAAAGAAGAAAAAAAAGAAAGTATATGAAATATATAGGGAACGAAAAGAAGCATAACAATATTTAATAATAGCTAATTTAAAAAGAAAAATGAAAACAATTACACATAATAAATGCAATACAGATAACACTTATTAATGCTGGAGATAACAAAATATAACCAAATTAAAATATAACAGAATTTAATAAAATATTTCAACAGTTTGTAAGACTGAGCACAATAGTAGGGAAATAAATATATCAATACTACATTAGTAACACAAACAATAGACATTAATTAACAACAAAACAAAGTACCTATATATAATATAAAAAAGTAACAACAAAGTAAAGATGGACAATAGAGCATAATAAATATATATGATACCTGAGATCCTTTGCAGAAAACGTTTGGAATTAAATCCTAGCCAAGTACATATTATACACAGGGGATAGAAAAAAGGTAAAAAAACAGTGGATGTAGTGGAAGAAAGTAATAGTAGATGTAGTGGAAGAAAGTGACAGTGAAATCAGCTTATTAGAAAACTATAAGCACAGAGCTAGATAAGGAAAGGTAAGATATACAAAATACAGTGAATGACCAGAACATATATAGACCAATAAATATATAGAAAAATATTTAGTTAAAGTTAAACAGATGGCAATGCCTCAATACACTATGTAATAATAATAATAATTAAAAAAAAAAAGAGTCAGAAGCTTACTAAGCACGGATGCCTAAAGGAAATAAAGAGTGAGGGTGATCTATATTTTTCTAAAATCCTAAAAAAATGGAGGAAAAAAGGAGAAAAAAACACTCCAAAAATATACCCAAAAAAAAAAAGAATTGCTTGACTGCATTTACGATTTTTTTTTTATCTTTTGCTTTTTTTCCCCCTCTTTTAATCTCAATAATATAACTGACTCAAATTAAAATTAATGAGGTATTATACACAGTAACAAAATCTTAAATACGAATAGACAGGACATTTATAGCAGGAGCAGAGCTCATAATTAAAATAGAAAAAATCTGCAACACATGATAAATATTAATGCCAAAAAGAGGGAAAAAAAGGAAAGGAAAAAAACATTCAAGAATGATCCAGAAAATAACAGATAAATTTGAAATCATATAGGAAATTAGCACATATATTTATTTGTCAGCATATTCTTGCAAAAACTAACAAAAAGCCCAACAAAAATAGATGAAAAAAAATAGATCCAGCCCAAAGTAAGAGAATGTCTAATTAATAGAGCCATCAACCTAAACCATTTTAAAAGCCCAAAATATAGTAAACCCTAAGGAACATAGATCATTTCAAAAGCCCAAAACACAGTAAGCCTTAAGGAACATACAAATAAGAATGTAGACAAAAAAATATGATCAACAAATTTTCTAGCAGCAAAATGAAGTAAAAACATAGAGAAAAAAGAGGAAAAAAAAAAGTGAAGCCATTTTTCGTGCACAAACAGAGACAATTACATAACAAATTATTACAAAGAGCAGGGATAAATCAAACTATATATATAATAATATATGAGAATAAAATTACAAGACGAAAAAATACCAAGCACAGAAGGCACCATACCCACAGAAGGATCCGAAAGAGTAAAGAAGCGGTAAAACTCAGATCTAAACAACTCGATCTACACGAAGAAACCAAAGATAAAGGACCCGATCTACATAAAAAAACTAAAGATCAAACAACAGGAGATCAACAAACAAAAAAAAAAGAGCAAAAAACAGAAAATAAAAAAATAAAGGGGGAAAAAGGAGAAATGCCCCAAATTGTAGAACACCATGAAAAATTGCCAAAGGAAAAGAAAAGAAGGCATGATCGAAGAAAAGAAAAGAAGGCATGATCGAAGAAAATAAAAACCAAACAAAAAAAATAGAAGAGATAAAGAGAGAGCACCTGAGAAGAGAGGAAGATAAAATCATCAAATGCACAAAAACATAGAACAAAGAATGCCAAGTGGAGAAACTAAGTACAAAAACTAATGATATATCCAAAAGATCCCATCCAAGCCCTCAGAGCAACAATTATGTGTGGGAACATAAAAGGAATTAAAAAAGAGAAATTAGGCCATATATACACGAAGGTCGGTCTATTTTGGCCCGTATACCCATTTTAAAAAAACGCTGAAAAATATGCACCTGGACGAAATTACCCTTAAAAATCGTAAGTAAAACTATGCCCTAATTTCAATATGCTCACTTCCTTCTTCTCGACGAATTTTTCCTCTTCTTCTAATCTCACCTCAGCTCCCGTCAAAATCTCGTCGGACCCTCATTTTCATCATCTGTTTGCATCTTGTGCAATAGCTGGTATATCTCCGTTATATTCATAGTTCAGCTCTTCACTGGAATCTCATTCAAGAGGCTGCTATATCGGTCGATAAATCGAAGCCGAAGACGAAAAATTGGAAAGGTCAGAAACGAAATCAAGCCGAAGCACCCCCGATAAAAGCCAGAAAAATGACGGAACAAAAAAAGGTAAGAAACTAGGTTGAATTATCGATGATATTTTGATTCGTGTTCGATTATTTTCGATTCACTTCGATGCTAATTTCTCTACATTCCGATGCATTTTCGATTCTATTTTGAAATAAAATTCGAAAATTCATATATATTCGGTGTTAGTTCGATGTATTTTCGATTATAATTCGAGTTAATTTCGATGCATGTGGGATAAATGATTTCAACGTATATTCGAGTTCGATTCGATTGTTTTCGATGCTTTTCGATTCTTTTCGATTCTTTTCGATGCATTTCGATGCATTTCGATTCCATTTCGAGGCATTCACCAATTTTAAGTGTTGCTGTAATTTTACTCGTTTGGAATCGAAATAGTATCGAAACTC
>JXTC01000340.1:259169-303230 GCA_002914845.1 Trema orientale
TACCACCTGGTTTTGAGCTTGGTGTTTCTGCATGCAAACAGTGATCAAACTCTTCTGTTTTGCATAACTCAATCATTCTTCTAGAAACCTCTAACTGTATTCAGGGTATAGGGTAAATACCCTACTTGTTAACCCCTAAAATACCTCTAGTATAGCTCTGTTTTTCCTCTATTTTAATCTGATTGTATTCAATCTTAATCTAATAATTATCATAGCTTAATTAATTGTATTCTAATCATGTTTAGGAATTTACCCCAAAACACAGTTATGCTCAGAGCATTTTATTATTATTTTTGTCACTTTTATTTTATTTTATTTTTCTCTGAATCTTGATTCTCCTTTCCATATCTTTTTTTTTTTAATTATATATTTTTTTTCTATCAACAAATGCGAACCAACTCGAAATAATTCTCCATTCTTGTTTCAACTGGACAAAATTGTTCATAACTATGCACCCTCACAGTGTATTATGAAAGCGACTGTTACATGATCATTACCATGTAAATTTCTGTTTACTGAAGCAATTTGCTGAACCTTTAATTTGATTAGATTCGTGGCTGGAAGAAATGGGAGCAGGAAACTTCAACCCATGACTATGAATTTTCAAATGGTATGTCATCCTAGAGCTCTAAAGTTTTCGTGCCTTAAATTTTAAATGGATGCCCCATGTCACTATTGATGGCTGGATCTATGTTTCATTGGAATCTAACAAAAATACCTTCATACAGATCCTTCAAGATTCCGACTTACTCATGAGACATCATTTGTTAGAGCACATACCAGTTTCTGGACCAGGATTCCATTCTTTTTCTATTTTGTAAGAAATGTGGACTTCACATTCCTATTTTTGGTCATTTTCTTCTATTGTTCAGTAAGTATGAAACATGTGACCTAATGCTCTAGGACTTCTAAATTATGACCAAATTATTCCAGCTATGCTCATAAGACAAGCATAATATGCTAAGGTGTTTAACCCAAATATGTAACCTACGCCTGTAGTTTATTTATACTAACACATAAACCTGTGTATTTTCTAGGGATGCTTCTTTCGGCAATTCTTTAGGTCTGTTAGTAAGTCAGACTACTTGACATTGCGCAATGGATTTATCACGGTGAGTTTTGGTTGTGACTTTATCAACTTTATGTTGCATATTTTATCATTATTAGTTTTGACAATGTTACATCTATAGGTGCATTTGGCACCTGGAAGTAAATTTAACTTCCAAAAGTACATCAAGAGATCATTGGAAGATGACTTCAAGTTAGTTGTTGGAGTAAGGTAATGTCGGCTGTGGTTTTTATATTTCTGATTTTGCTTCGATCTGTTTGAAATCCATACCCTTTTCCTGAATATTTTTTTTCTTTCCCTCAATATTGTTGGCAGTCCTGTCTTATGGGCATCATTTGTAGTCTTCTTGCTACTGAACATTGAAGGTAAGCCATTTTTCCTTTGCTATTCCTATTGAAGTATATAATTATTATGCACTTCTGTTTTTAACTATAAAAAGCTGACAAATATGGTAACAATATATCTCTTTCAGGATGGCAGGCATTATTTTGGGCATCTTTGATCCCTCTTATTGTAAGAAGCACCTTTTCACTCTAAAATTTTCAGGCTTCTTTGGGATAATGGAATTTTTAACCATTTAAGTGATTGCAGATAATCTTAGCTGTTGGAATTGAACTTCAGTCCATCTTGACAAAGATGGCACTTGAAATCACTGAGAGGCACGCAGTAGTCCAGGGGATTCCTCTTGTGCAGGGGTCAGATAAATACTTTTGGTTTGGTCGGCCCCATTTGGTCCTTCATCTTATCCATTTTGCTTTGTTTCAGGTATTGAACTGTTCTCTAAAGCAGATTCTAAATTTGGATGTATAGTTTGTGTAAATGTGTTATGATATTTGCAAACTATAGAAGTCTTGGTTATCAAAATTTAACCAAGGAGCAATTTTTTTATCTCACTATGGTTTTGATCGAGGCACATCAAATTTTAACTCAAGGAGCAATAGGTTCTTTCAGCTCTAAAATTTTGTATGCTTAAAAACCAACCCTACAGATCTCTTTGATATTGTTTTCTTTTCATATTATATGATTAGAGTTTCATTGAACTGAATCTCATTCCAGTATTTTAAGAGAGTTCAAAGGAACACTTTTTCTTTGTATTTCTTATATTTGGGGAATTGATGAATTATGACTGTGATGGCAGACAATGCATCTGTGGCCTTTTAATTGAGACGAGTTAGATTGCATGCACCTATAGCAATATCACTTCTTTTATTAAGAATTATGAAGTCTTAATCCTCAAACTTTTTCCGGTTATTTTTATTTGTATTTGGTTAAGAGGCGAAATAATGGAACAGTGGTTCAAGTACAATGGGTTATGAGTGTGATTTTGGTGGAAAGAGTAGCCAATCCAACTGTTGTACACTTAATATCGAGTGATCTCAGCATCATAAGCAATTTGTCGAGTTTCATATTTTGACACCCATTTTTTTTAAGTACTTGCGGCTGATCCATTCTCTGGTTCCTGCAGAATGCCTTTCAGATCACATATTTCTTGTGGATATGGGTATGAACTCTTCGCTTAATATGCCAATTAAATGTTGTAATGTATGGTTTCATTTTATGTTTATTTGATATTCACGTAATAGCTAATACCCGAGTCTTGAATGAAAAAATTCTGTTTTTGCAGTATTCATTTGGATTGAAATCATGTTTCCATGCTAATTTCAAGCTTGCCATTGCGAAAGTGGCTGTGGGGTAAGTTTTTTGTGCATAATCCTTCCCTTTGCAATGAAATAATATATATTTATATATTTTTAAACTCAGATAGGGATATACATTTTAGACAAGATTAATAAGCTCTCGCATACGAAGGACAAAATGAGTTAACAAATCAGTAACATAAAGTCATGTTCATGATTACCCCAAATTATGGGATGAGTCTTAATTTATCTTGAGCTGATTATTTAATTATTTATTTTGGTGGGTGTTTTTTTTTTTTTTTTTTTTTTTCCAGGGTTGGTGTCCTATGTCTGTGCAGCTACATTACACTTCCACTCTATGCCCTTGTAACTCAGGTACCTTTCTAATGTCCTCAGTTTGATCCAAGTGTTAATAAGGTATTTTAGAGAACATAACAAAGACAGACTCCAGAAAGGACTGAATTTCAATTTGAAATGCTAATTTGGTCTCACTCATGCTTTCTTTACCCAATATCTTCAATCACTATAGAGTTACAGATATAAATGTATCTATAGAAGTAATAACAACAACAGAGAATGCTACAGCTTTTCGTAATCTGAAATGCCTTTTCCTATAAATTCTCCTTTCATGTGCTCTTTTGGTCATTTCTCTGTAATTTAGATGTTGATTGAACTGGATTATGATCATTACAGATGGGTTCGGGCATGAAGAAATCCATCTTTGATGAACAAACATCCAAGGCCCTTAAGAAGTGGCACATGGCCGTGAAAAAGAAGCAAGGAGGAGGAAGAGGACCCAAGTCCCCAACTGTAACTCTTGGTGGAAGCTCAACTGTATCCAAGGTGCACTCCTCAGGACACACACTGCACCGTTTCAAAACCACCGGTCACTCAACGCGCTCATCAGCCTATGAAGATCACGAGACATCTGATGTTGAATCTGATCTCATGTCCCCCACTTCGACAACAAATTTGATCGTAAGAGTGGATCACGACGAGGAAGAAACTGAAATAAATGAACCCCAAAGCAGAGAACACGAAACCAGGAGTGAAGATGACTTCTCATTTGTAAAGCCTGCTCCACCAAAATAAACATGATGGTTGCTAGCTTGGCAGTAATTGCACATAAGTTGTATTAAATTTTTTGTGATAAGAACCATATTTTATGTGCTACATAGTGCAGCATATTTTGTACATTAACGACAATAAAAGTTTTTCCCATATGTCCTTTGTAGGGATTTTTTTTTTTCTTTTTTTTTCTTCTGCTTAATGTTTCTCTTGGTTTATCTCCATTTGTAGAGATTTTTGGGTTTCAAGGAGAATTCTCCCCCATTAGTACAAATTTTTGTTGTTTTTTTTACTTGGTGGTATCTCTTGTATCCTTAGATGTTTGCTCATCATCATAGTAATGCTCACGAGTAATGCTGAGATACACCATATAGTGTTCAACACCATTAGATGTGTGAGTCTGTTACTGGCAGATTAAAATTACATTTCAGGTGAGATTTATTTTATTAATTAAATCATTCAGTTTCAGATTTACACCTCATTGTGGCGTTGGACACTACTAGTGCTTTATAGCATTGCTCTATCATCATATAGTTCTAACAATTTAGGGCGTATTTACAAATTCTTAATGAAAATAATCATAAGGGAAAGAGTTTGGAGAGAAATGAAAAGGAATTAAAAATTGAATTATCTGTTTTTAATTTTACTAATTCCATTAGAGATGTACCAAAATGTCTTAAATGGGTAACTAAATACATGAATTAATTAAGAAGGGAAACAATATTTTTATTTTCATCTAATTAGGATATGCTATTTATTACGGTTATGTTTCGTACACTGTATAAGGCACTGTATTGTATTAATTAAACATAATATTATGTTTGGTTGTACTTTCGTATTGTATTATTTAATATAATATTAAAATTTAATACAATACGAAGAATATTATCCAATACCAAAAAAAGGTCTGTACTATATTGTATTATAACATTGACTCTCATAACTTTCTTTTCCTTAATTTCTCTCTCATTACTTTCTCTTTCTCTATTTTATCTCTCATTCCTTTCTCTCCTATTCTTTTTCTCACATCATTTTTTCTTTTTTAAAAGTGGTATTTTTCTAAATACTCTTAAAAGTGATATTTTCAAAAATTGAAATTAAAAAGTTGTATATTTCAAAAATATCTTTTGAAAAGTGGTATTTTATAAGTGGTATTTTCAAAATAAGTTTTATCAAATAGTATTTTTCCAAATATACTTTTAAAAGTGGTATTTTTTAAAAATATTTTTTAATGTATCTTAATACAATGCAAAACCAAACGTAATATTGTAATAAAATAATACAATACAATACCATACAATTCAATAGAATACATCACAATACAATACAATACATTACGACATACACCAAACATGACCGAGTCTTATAGATAGAGGTAAAGCTTTTTTTATTTTTTATTTTATATTAGTATTGACCATACGTTCGTGACCTTAAATGAATGTTTTCTTTGGTTTATTTTTTATCCCTAAAATATGTTGTTCCAAGAATCGGTCAATCATATAGTGATAAAGTTAATAAACTAACAAAGGAAGTGTTCTATATTAAGAAAGATAATAATAACAATAAAAGAAGTGTTTTATCTCAAATTTGATACACAAGTTAATCCTATCCTATCGAGCAACGTTACATCACCACACACGTGACTGTTAATTAGTGAGTCCATACGTGAATCTACTCTTTTTTCTTTTTTAATACTCGCATGCAAATTTAGTATTATAGAATCTGTTTTATCGACCAGTGAAGTTGTACTTCCTAGAGAAAACGACAGACTAATTTCGGCCAAAATGATCTTTTTTGTGCATTTTTCAAAAAATGATATTTTCAGTAGTGTTAAGAACATCTTGACTTATAGTCAAAAACTTCTTAACCATGAAAAAATCCTAAATAATAAATTTTTCATAATCAAGAAACAAGCGCTCTTGACACACTTAAAAATATCATTTTTAGTAAAACGTACAGAAAAAAAAAGTCATTTTGGCCCAAGTTAGTCCTATGCATGTCATTTCCTCTACTTGCTAAACTTGACTCGACACTCTTGGGGTTTTTGTGGATTTCCAAATTTTGACAAGAGGTAACCGGAATTTTTCAGACTTTCTTATTTTTTTATTATTATTTAAGATACTGGAAAATTGGGTTCAACTTGTGATCGCGTATGTCTGTGATTGGGTCTACGTTGAACTACTATAGCTGGATGATATGATATCAGTGGATTGGCTCTGGGTTATTACGTAAAAGCAGAAGTCATCTTCCTTTGATATTTTAATCTTGAGTCATGTAATTTGTCAAAAAGGAGTGAAGGCCCCTACTGAGGGAGGAATAAGCACATGTTGAATTTTAAGCTTCACCCAACAAGTGGGTGATCATGACAACTTTATTTATAAATTTATCTATTTCAAATTGTTCAATTTAGATATTCGATCGGGTTTATTGACTTCATTCACTATCATTATTGATTCTTATTTTCTCTTCCTATGCTAATCAGATTGCCATGTGATGACGATTACATTTCGCTTCTAAAAGCTTTTGTAGACTTTGTGCTATTGACTGGAGTTTTAATAACATGCTTGGATGCCCAGTTGGATGCATGGGCTCAAAACCATATTTGGTGCATGGCATCTTACTAGTTACAAGTCCTTTAGACCTAAGAGCTCTTGTAAGGTCTTTATGTGTGAGGTTGTAGCAGAAAGTTGCTACTTCCTTCTCACAATTTTTATGATTAGTCCTTAAAAAAGAAAACTATCCTTGAAAATGTCATTTGCCCCATAAAACAACTTTTTTTTTTTTTTGACTAAAAGGTTCCTCGGAGGGACTTTGTATTAAAAATTGAGGTTATCCCTCAAAAAACAATCACGAATACAGGTGGAAAGGTTATCGCCATAAAACTTCTAGATCAGTCCATTTTCCTAGTATCTATTAATGAAAGTGACATTAGCTTATCAAGACACAAGTTTTACTATCAGAAGGCCCGTCCCTTCCCTTGCGTAGTTGCGTACACGTGTTATGTTTGGTTGATTGGAATGGACCTTAGAATAGAATGATCATTCCTTTTCAAAGTACATTTCATTATTTAATTAGATTTCATTATTTAATTAGACTTTAAATTATAGAATCAAGATTCTTTTGGAATCTTAATTCTAATATTTAGTGGAATTCTTATTCCTTCCAAAAAGCTAAGGAATAATGATTTCAAATTTTTGTCAATTAGTTTAAAACTCAATTTTTCCTTTTTACTCTATTAAGATATCTAAAAGTAAAAGATATTTTGGTCAATATAATATTTATTCCATTCTATTACACTAATTCAACTAAATAATGGAATATCATTTCTATTCTCATTCCAATTCCACTTTATTACAGTTTCTATTTTTATTCCTATTCCATTCTATTCTATCGAACCAAACATGATCTAAGTGACCAATTGGTATGAGTTAATATTAAATTAGGAATAGGAATGGGAATGGGAATCTGCAAGATTACCTTGTTTGTTATAAGTAGTATTTGCCATTTTTCATTCCGGGGAAAGTGAATGACACGGGATTCATTTTTCCAAAAAGTGGGGTAATCTGAGTGAGACTCACAGAGAGGGGTGGATTTCATATAACTGGGGAAGTCAACTTCATCTCTCACCACCATCACTGTCACCAGGCCGACCTTCTCTACGGTGAGACTGACGTGGACTACCGACGGCACCGGCAAGGAAGGTCGTCAACGACATCACCGTCGCTGACGAGGTCGAAGGCTACAGCGATAAAGGAATTCCGGTTGATCTTTTTGTTAATTTTTGGGTTTATTATTCGATTAATTACGAGTTAATTATCCTTTCTCTCTGCCGAATATATGTTTTTCTGTGGTTTGTAGATAGATTTTGTTTGCATTAATGTTGCAGATGAGTCCTGGGCAAGATGAGCTATAATTAGATTGTTTTTTATTTTATTTTGAGACTAAAATTAGATTTGTGTTCCTGGGCAAGATGAACTCGCAAAGCTCTTCGGTCAATGGCTTAAAGCTTTTTATTTTATTATTTGTTTTTTCGCTCTGATTGATTTTATTACTTTTTGATATCAGTGGGTGAAGGACGCATACATGTTTATCTCTCACAACTTTATTTTTTATTTTAATTTGATAATGTTCTATATATAAACCTGAAACAAACAATTGACTATTTGATATTATCATAAACCTGAAAAAAATTAATTGATTGTTTGAAAACAATAATTTTGCAATTCTTATTTGTTAATAAGATACTTCAGATTTTTAATTAATTTTTTTTATTTAATAATTATTTTTAATTTTTAATAGACAATTCAATTTTATAATTTCTTTATATTTTATAAATATATTGTTATGTTTTTTTTTATTGAAAGGAAAATATATTATTATTTTTTTTTTATAAACGGAAAATATATTATTCCGTTATTGGTGTAAGAACCCCCTCTTATTATTCTCTAAGAAATTACATTTATAGTTTTAAAGAAATAGTATTTCAATTTTAATATCATACAAAATTACCAAAATCTGTCAAAATAAATATCAGTACATTCCCATGTCGACTCTTTCTGTTTTGACATCAATTGTTGCAAATAGGGCTTTTCAGCCCAATGACAGAATTTTGTGTCGTTGTTTGAAAAATAATTGTTTTTCAAACATTTGTTAAAAAATAGCCGAATTTTGAAAACTATTTGAAAAAAGTCATTTTTCATATTTAATAGATCAAAATATATTAATTTATTATTTTATTTTTAAAAAATTGATTTTTTGGGTATAAAATTTATTTATTTTTTTAAAAATAGATCAACTAAAAAAAGGCTATTTATCAAAATAAAATTATAAAATAGCCGTTTGTTAAGTAGATATAAAAAATGACCATTTTTTAAATGAATCTAAAAAAAGGACATTTCTTCTAAATAATCTTATAAGTATTGGTAAAAAGACATTTTCAAGCTGATTAACTAAATGTAACACTTGGTATATTTACTACCACTTTTTAAAACCTAAATGACCACTTTACCCTCACTCAAATAGGCACTCATCTTCAATATTTCATTCGTAATTTCACAGAATCTCTCTCTCAAATAGAGAACAACGATTCATTCTCAAATAGAAAAGATGACCGACGATTGACGGGGACCTAAAATTTTTGGCAGTGAGGACTTCGATTCTCGACAGCTGAGGCGTGTATCTCAATTCTAGACGGCAGGAACTTTGGTTTTTAGGAAACGATGACTTCGTTTTAGGGTCTTCTTGTAGTAGCAGCTGCGACCTCGATTCTTCTAGGCGATGGTGAGGCTCAATGGCGGCTACGATCTTCTTTTTTCAAGCATCAATGGTTTTGATTCTCAAGCGGCAGTAAGTTTGGTACTTCTCTATATACGAATGAATTAAGTACCAACGCAATTTGTTCGTTTCTAGTGTACAACGCACCTTATTATAGTAAGTGTAGCTAATAGCTAACAACCATTTTTGTACCCAACATAATTAACTTGCATTTTTTTTACCCTTGTTCTAGATGTTCATTAATCAAATTCAAGTAACAGAAAATCTTAGTTACACTTCACGTTAAAAAAATTTCCCAACGTTAAAAGTTCAGCATAATTGAATTTATAATCTATCAATGAAACTCTTGCTTGATCCAATTTTACATTGACAAGAGAGAAAAAAATGTGACCTGACCATCACCATTAGAGTGGCGACTTTCTTTTCTGAAAAATAGCAATACTAATCGGAAAACCCTGTCGATTTTCTCAATTAATTGTTGGAGGTGGCGACCGCGGGCTCAGCAGGATCGGCCGCTTGTGTCGTATGAAGAGCAAAGAACTCTGATATAACTTCTAATGGCATGCCCTTTGTCTCAGGAACCTTGAGATAAACAAATATCCAGGAGATGATGCACCCAACAGTATAAATGCTAAACACACCAGCAAGGCCAATCCATTTGAAAAGGAGAGGAAACGAATAAGTAATGATAATGTTGCTAATCCAATATGTCAAGGCACATATGGCTATGCATAAGCCGCGAACACGAGTAGGGAAGATCTCAGCGCATAGGATGTTCGGGATGGCTCCGAAGCCCATCACGAAGCAGCACAAGTAGACTACAACGCTTGGCGTGGAGATTATGGCATCCATGACGGGGCCAAAGTTAAACACACTGCCAATCACTAGTAAAATGAGGGACACTATGAGGATAGGTATGGTGGAGAGCAGCAAGGACCTACACAAAAGGGAAAATCAGGAAGTCATGTTTTAATGCTTCTAAGTTTGATTTCGGCGAAATAAGTTTTGTTATTGTAACAAAATTGAGAGACAAAAACAATGGTACAATAGCTAATATATGGTAATTAAATTTACAACTTTTGTCTATAGGCCTTGAAACTTCCTCTCCCAAACAAATAAGAAGCAATTTTACATGAGATTTAGTCAAAGATATTGCTTAAAAGTAGTCATGTACATTTGCACTTGTAGTGACAACGCATACAACTTACTGGGGCTTAAAACTTTATTTATCATTTAAAGAAGAGTGGAGTCTAAAGCCTAATTTAAAGTATCAGCAAAACCAACCCCAGGGGTAGCTTAATTGGCCATGAAACTCGACTTAATAATTTATTTCAAACTTTTTAAGACACAAATGTGGCTCCATATAAGACAAGGGAGTAGGATCACCTTAAAGTGAATATACTTCTTCAAAAAGAAACAAAAAAAAAAGAAGAAGAAGGAAAAAAACATTTAAAAGTTGTGCTAGTGGTGTTAAAATTTATCACAATCATCTTATGGGTGTTTACAATGATACTCATGTGAATTCCACCTCAATAGATATGGTTGGTGATTTCTCTCTCTCTACAATGGGATCCCATGATTCCCACCTCAATTGGTCACTATCAGACAGACCTCTTAATTACGTACTGGGTTTTGAAGCAGTTGATTATAGAAAGTAGTCAATTTTGATTCATGCATGAATTGTTTTCCTTCCATAATGATTTTGTCTGTGTGATCTTAGCTTAAAAAGAGAGCACTTATATATACCTTCTGCCGGAGATATCCATTAAGCGCATGGAAGTAGCAATGCAAGGAAGCATCAAGAAAGTTGTGATTGCACTTATAAACAGAGAAGAGGAGGCGGCACTCATCCCCAAATTTGACAGAAGTACAGCTACGCCTGCTTGCTCTAGAATCTGAGGAGCGTAGTATAGAACTCCGTTTATGCCTGACATCTGATACATACAAAGAAACAACAAAACGCAAATCAGTATGACAATCATTAATAATATTAATCACAATATTAAAAACAGAAAAAGGGTACTTCTTAGCTATTTGCTGTAACTGTTCCGAGAATTACATGAGTTATGTCATACTCTCTCAAAGAAAAGAAAAAGGGAGTAATTGTCTAGTGATGGGAGTGAAATCAATGACACAAATTGTAAAGAACCAAATAGCTACTCATGTGATTACTATAATGGTTACGTGCGTAGTCAAAATAACACCACAAACATATCAGTGTCACAGTTAGTTACGTAGCATGCAGTACTAACACATGGTGATACTCAAACACGTAGGCTAGCAAGACAAGAAAACCAAGTCATTACCTGTTGAAGAATTTGAAGTCCAATCCCAACAATCAAAGCGCGCCTAACACCTGGCTCCGAAAGATCTCTCCAACTCGTCCCTTTAACAACATCTTTCGCCGCCGCTTCGATCACAGCCGGTTCAATTCCCCCACTTGGCTGATCACCAATTATGATGCATCCTCCCTTCGGACCAATGGCGGACTGGCCAACCAAGGCAGCCACCGGAACCATTTCGCTCTCTCCGCCCGCCCCAGCTGGAACTGAGACAATCGATCCGGCCCTAGACGGATCCGCTATGGCCTCCTGGTGCAAGTAGATCCTCTGAAGCTCTCCTTCCTTCTTCCCATCTTCGCCTACTCGCTCACACCACTTCCACGCCAGTTGCCAGCCGCCGCCAATGTCGGCGCAGCTACTCACGACTTCGCCGGCATTCCCTTCTATTACGAGGCTGCTGTTGCGTCTCGCGCCGAAAACATGACTTGGAGGGGTTGACTTCTCGAAATTTGTCGTTTCACGTGAGAGCAACGGGCTTCTCAAGTCGTCGTCTGCTCCCCCTCCTCCTCCTCCTCCTCCAGTTGTTTGTTCATAGTCCTCACCATCATCACTACAGAAAAGAAAAGGACAAAAGCAACACATATGAAATAAAGAAGAAATGCATACGCATAAAAATTGTGATAATATTCCTTTCTCGATGAAATACAACCAACACATGTAAATGATGTAATTTTAAAATCATTTTAGATTTTTATTCGTCAAAATTCAACTTTATAATTGTCAAATGTCCATACTGTACAGTGATATTCATATAGAAAATTAAAATGTTTTGTGCAAGTGACATGCTGAAGATACATATTTTTGAAAGTACTAATAATCTATCAGAAAATGACTATACACGTAAAATTGTAAATTACTGGTTTAGCATCACCCAATATATATAATAAGTAGCATTGTTTCTCTGTTAGTCATATTTGAAACATTTTTTTTTTTTTTTTTTACTTTGAACAATATACTATTCTAGTTTACATATAAAAAATTTCCTTAGTTCTAAATTAAAAGAAATACTATTATTCTAGGTGTTGCATTGCAATTACCATGTGTCAATCCTCAAAAAATTTCGCATGTAGTAGCACTACTGGTCCTAGTAATATACAATATGATAAGAGGTGTAACGCAAATATAGAAATTCAGAGATGAATTTCACTGTGTTATTAAGCCCTAGTTGCACCCTTTAGCATTGCTCTGATCAAATGTATATATGGCAATTTTTTTATTACCAGTGATATAGGGTATATATAGTTAGTGAAAAACTAGCTAGCTAGTTACTTTTGTGGTGTGGCTTCTTGATTCTCCTCGTCCCACTCCTCCTGATTTGGACTCTGATGATCATGAGATTGGTGATCCCCTCCAGTGAAATAGTTGCTCAAGTTTTGGAAAATGAGGCTTCCTCCTGTACTCTCATGGAGTTTCTCGTGAACACTGCCAAAGAGAGTGACCAAAGGATCCACTGTAGGAAGATTGACTAAGCTTCCTTGATGGGAAACCAATAGGAGACTTCGTCCAGTCTCGACCGGCTTGGCGACCCATGATTGGCCGGAATCAGGGCCGTAGATCCTTATGTGATCTTTGTCTGGAGTGTTCGATTCATGGTTAGGATCGATGAGGTCGTTGGCGGGGCCTATTATGTACTCCTCCATAGATATCTCTCCTCCAGTTCCAAGACCCTCAACAAGCAAGGCCAGCTCACCTATTGGTAAAGGATGATGAGTTCAAGTTGGGATGGAATATTTATTAACAGCATGATCACAAATAAAATAACTCTTAAAACATTCACAACAATTCAATATTTTATCAACTTGAGCAAAAAGAAAAAAATCAATAATTTAAGAATATATTGTGTACCCTTTTTATGATTGGTCGTTTCAGAGTGACATGCTTACAAAGAGCTATGCTTTTGTACCACTGCCGAGACAACGTGAACCCAAAAAACTAACTGATTCACACATTAATATGGATTAAAATCTGTTGTCCAGTTATCTCATTTGTTATCTACTCATTAACTTATATACGGACAAATCATTAAAAATTTAAAAAAATTTAATTTAATAATTATTTTTTAACTTTTTTAAAAGAATAGTTATTACTGATTTGTCAAAATCTGAGTGAGTGAGACAGTTTTTAGTACAACAAATCAGGACAGTGATTTCATTCAAATCTTGACACCCAAAAGTTGTTAGACAAAAAGCACACTATTTTATATAACAAATTCTAACAAGTTAAATGATAGTTATGAGATCATCACTAACAAAAATTAGTCTTTTAATCATAGGCACCTTACTTATAACATAACATAGTACTGTTATATGGTAGGGATGTAAGTTGTAACTTTGCATTAGAATTCAGTGACTGAAAATAAATTTAACTAATTCTAATGAAAATTACAATATGTTTGTTGTTGTTGTTGTTTTTTTTTTTCTTTTCCTTCATTGAAAATAATAATAAAAAAAAAAGTCTAAGAAAACTAGTTAACAATTCTATGTGGCATACCAGAAACATCAGTGGTGTCACGAATTCTCTGCAGAACTTGTTTGGCCTCAGCCATTCTTCCCTTACTCACAAGCCACCTAGGAGATTCGGGCAAGTAAAATATAGTTAAAGCCAAATACACAAGCGACGGAAGACAAAGAACTCCCAGCATCAATCTCCAGCTGGGGGACTTCATCAAAGACATTCCAAACACCATGCAATACGACAAAAACATCCCTCCAGACCCTGTAAACTGTGGCAGAGTGTTCAGGGTTCCTCTGATATCCGAAGGCGCCGTTTCGGAGATGTAGACGGGTACTTGAGTGACCACCAGACCAGTAGCGAACCCGTTGAGTAGTCTAGCCAGTAGAAGGACATAAACATTTGGAGCCCACAGCATTACTAGACCACTGATGAAGAACAAGACGGAGGAGATTATTAGCATGGGACGCCGGCCGATCTGGTCGGAGGCCGCGCCGGAGAAGGTTGTGATGAATGTGCCTCCTACGAGGGACATTGCTACTACTAGCCCTTCCATTGAGCTCTCTAACTGGAACTCCTTTTTTATGTAAATGATTGAACCTGTAATGTAGAATAATTTTGTTTAATTCGAGTATATACGAATTGAATTTAATTGGTTATGAAGGGCAAAAAATTAATTAAAGAACAAAAAAAAAAAGAGAAGTTGAGAGATGAATCATGACTTGAATCAGATGAAAGAAGGTTGTAAATGAAACAAGCACCTAAGATTTATTTCAATCAAATTCTTGAAGGAACATCTAAAAATACATATAGTTAAATGTGTATCTATGAGAATTTCTGGTGGGAACATTTATCGATGAGTGACTGCATGAAGTTATATCAATTTAATATCATGAAACAACCAAAACTGAACACTATATATGTGCAAATTTGAGGAGAGTTGATATTTCAATTTATCTTTAAAAACGATCTATACTTCGTGTTTAAAAATATATATAGATTCCCAATCTAATAGATATTTTTTTTTACTTCTCTATAAGTATATTTTTTTTAGTTGTTGGATCATAATTTAACGACTATCACAATTTTAGTAGTTGAAAAAAAAATAAAAAATTCTTTTTACCTTTCTCCTGTATGGTTCTCCTATGATCGCATCGCACCATTATAATATATATAGTTTACTTGGAAGGTTGCAATAATTGTATAAAAAGGGTCAAAACCATAAAAAGATTTTAAAAGAATAAGGGTAATATTTTGCAAATATCTACAGTGCGATATATACTTTTTATATTTTTAGAAACAAATATTGATTTGAAATTATATTCAATGGTAATACATATAAGAAGCGCAATCGTAATAATCATACCTGCAATGACTGAATTATCCCATCCTTGCAACAGATTTCCGATTGCTGCAACAATGGCCGCTAGTACCGCTCCCTTCATACTTTTCCTCGATCAATCCCTCCTTTGCTTGAACAGTTATTGTATTAATTCCTACAAGAATCTGAAAATGTTTGCAAATATATAATTATATATATACATATATATTCCCATTATTTCTAAAAATCATTTAAATATTTGAACACGATCATAAATTCAGATCTTAATCAATTATAATAATGTGATGATGACAAAACTAATTGATTCAATTAGTCACAAAAATTAAAATAAAATAAGATTGAGATCGAGATAGAAATAGTTACAAATATTTGATATATAGTATGACTGGAGATTGATCGATCGGATTCCCTGGCTACAAACCCATGGCTGCATTGGCATACAATGTCTCTCAATAGATGAGAGTTTTGAGTGATAATATTAAGTGAAGTCTGAATAGAATAGAAAGACGACAACAAGATTGTACGATAGTCCCATACTAAGAGAGGATAGCTTTTTCCGGATCTAGAGAGATTTTTTAACCCTTTTGTACGTTAGTTTGTTATTTTATGTTACAAAAAATTTAGAATAACAGTTTTTTTTAATGAATTCTAGAATAAATAGTGAAGTTAAAATTTCAATTATTTGCCCTTAGAAAAAAATTTCAATTATTTGATTTTTTAAAACTAAATTTGCTTTCTGTGAACGGTCTGGATGATATCAATCCTGCCCGTTAATTAAGTGACTAGTCTCACGATCAAATCTTAGCCGTTCAAATATTTTTAAATTTTTGCTATGTTCTTTATTTTTCCGAGTTATGGATTTGATGCTCTGCACTACACCTCCAAGGTATGTGTAATTTGGTTTAATTTCTCGTAATCACTTCAAATAGCACAATTTGAGAATAGAAATAAATTTGTTCTAGTTAATTTCAAGGGCTAAAAATTGCCTTGAGGCACTTATAGTGTGCCTCAAGTCCGTATGATTTTTTAAAATATAATTTTTTTGGTTGTTTTGATTAATTTTAATTCGATTTGGTTATTTGAAATATTTTGAGTTAATTTCAAGTTAACATTATTTAGCTTCGAATGAAAATTAGAGTCCCAAAATTTGTCAATTTGTGAGACATTATACACTTTTAAAAAATTCCTAGAAAAAATATATTATGCACTAAAAAAAAAATTAACTAGGACAAGTCAATTCCTTCTAAAATTTGACAATTCTTAAAAGATCAGAGTTGATTGCCACTATCATCTAAATTCATGAGCCGACTTTTTATCGTTAATTCTTTTTTCAATGAAAAAGACCACATTTCCAAGTTACAAATAATATAATATCCAATTCGCTGGGTGTGGTACCTCAACTTCAACATCGGAAATCTAGATTTCGATTTGAGTCTATGTGGCTACTAGGAGGAAGAGTGCTCTACTATTATAACTCAGGAGTGGTGCTTTACCGATTCTAGACCCCTTACAATAAGTTCTGTCTAATTTGAACGCTGCACCACTACTCTTTCCTCTTGGCACAGGGCATAAATTTGGAGGTTTAAAAAAGAAAATTTCCTTGGCACAGGGTCGAGTTATTGGCACAAGAAGAGGCTTATTGGCATCAAGAATCTCGCATGTCTTGGCTCAAGGCAGGTGATCTCAATACCAAATTTTTCCACAGCGTGGGCGTTATCATGAAAACAGAATAATACTATTCGGAGCCTCTATAACTCTCATACAGACTTAATGCATACTGAGGATGCGATAAGCACTGTTGTTGTTGATTACTTCGCTCATGTATTTCACTCC
Organism: Trema orientale; assembly: GCA_002914845.1. Taxonomy (NCBI): domain Eukaryota; kingdom Viridiplantae; phylum Streptophyta; class Magnoliopsida; order Rosales; family Cannabaceae; genus Trema; species Trema orientale. The sequence goes on from JXTC01000340.1 coordinate 276,186, forward strand.
AATGGTCCGAATTCAGATGCTATAACCCGAGTACTTTCGACGATTCCCAATGGGATTTCTAATGACGTTAATCAATCCTCCTTATGTCGGCCGTTTACACCAGAGGGGATTCTTCATGATATCTCTTCTATGGGATAAGATAAAAGCCTTGTTATCGATGGTATGCCCGCAATGTTTTATCGAAAAACAATTGGGATACTGTTGGTCCATTAGTCACTGCCGCGGTTCTAGTCATTCTTCATGGCAAGAGTGATATCTCTGCCATTAATTCAACGCTTGTTACCTTGATTCCAAAAGTGAAGAAGCCTAAGCATATGAGCGAGCTCCGTCCCATCAGCCTTTACAATGTTACTCTATAAAATGGTCGCTAAAATTATTGCCAATCATTTTAAAGCTTTTCTCCCTTTGGTTATTTCCGCGAACCAGAGTGCATTCCTAGCCAATCAGCTGATAAGTGATAATGTCCTCATTGCTTTTGAATTATTGCACAAAATCAAGGGTTGAAAGCGTAGAAAAAAAGGCGTTGCTGCTATGAAATTTGACATGTCAAAGGCCTTTGATCGGGTGGAATGGTTCTTCATCGAACACGTCATGTTAAAGATGGGGTTCTATGCTACGTGGTTAAATTTGGTCATGAATTGTTTGCGGACTGTTTCTTTCTCATTCTTAGTAAATGGGAAACTCAATGGGAAAGCAATTCCAGAGCGTGGTTTGCATCAATGAGACGTTATCTCCTTACTTATTCTTGATATGTGCTGAAGGCTTTTACAAGATTGCTTCAATCTGAGGAAGTCTCTAGGAATTTGAATGGTGTTATTGTCACACGTGATGCCCCTCCAGTTTCTCATTTTTTTATTTGCAGAGGACATTCTTCTTTTCTGCTCTACTAATGCTGACTCATGCCACTCCCTCAAGAAAGTGTTTGATGATCTGTATGCTATAAAGCCTCTGGTCAAGTTGATAAATTTTGACAAAACAGCTTTAACTTTCTCCCCTAATACTAGTTTGAACATTCAGCAGTTATTTCAACAAACATTGGGTATGACATTATATGATTGTTTGGAGAAGTATCTTGGGCTACCCTCATTCACGGGATGAGACAAAAAAGTTATGTCTAGTACTATTAAGTCCAAAGTGTGGAAACTCCTTGGTGCTTGGCAGGCCAAACTTTTTTCTCGAGGTGGGAAGATATTTTTGTTGAAAGCCGAGGTTCAATCAACTCCCACCTATGCTATGGGTTGCTTCCACTTACCTAATTCCCTGTGTAATCAATTGGAATCTCTGATAGCTCACTTCTAGTGAGGCTACTCTAGCACTGGTCCGAAAATGCATTGGAATAATTGGAAACATTTATGCAAGTCTAAGCTAGATGGTGGTTTGGGTTTTCGTTCGTTTGTCAATTTCAATTAGGTTTTACTCGCTAAACTAAGTTGGAGGATTATGGATAATCTTACTTCTCTATTGAGTTAGATTTTTAGAGTCATATATTTTTCGCATAGCACATTCCTGGATGCAAACTTCGTCATAACCCTTCTTATACATGAAGAAGTATCCTTTGGGGTCGTGATCTCATGGTTCAAGGTGCATGCTGGAAAGTTGGTGATGGTTATCTCATCTTGTGATTTCATGATCCATGGATACTGGGTTGTGTCAATTTTAAAGCTACCTCATGAGAACCAGATGGTCTCAATCTTCATGTATCTGACCTTATTACTTCAGACCGACCGTGGGATAATAAAAGACTCCATATTACTTCTCTCATTATGAAATTGAAAAGATTTTATCTATCACGTTGAGTATGTTTCCAAGCACCGATTAGTATATTTGGTATCGTACAAGCAATGGTATTTACACAGTCAAATCTGGTTAGTGGCGGTAGGGTGAGTATTGGCCGGTTTTAGTCGATTTTTTCAGACCTATCAAACTGATTGGTCGGTTTTCAGTTTTTTCAGCTCAAACTGAAAACTGACTGATTAAGAAAAATAGATAAAAAAACTGATCGACTATTTGGTCGACTTGGTCAATTTTTAACCGAAACTATTGAATATTTTAGTTTTGAAAATGATTAGTTGGTTTTTCCGATTTTGTCGATTTTTTAGCTCGTTCGGTTAATTTTCTTAGTTGGGTTGGTTGAATTTTTGGTTCGGTCGGTCTATTTTTCGAACAATTTTTTTAAAAAATTATTATGTTTTTTTTTTTTGTTTCTTTTAAAGAATGTTTAAACTTTAAGCTAAAACTACTTGTAAAATAGTAGCATAAAATAATTATAAAATCATAAATATGGAAATTCAAATGAATAAATATAGAGTTAGGTATATAAATCAAACTTAAAAAAATACATATATTTATATAATAATTTGGATGTTAGATTGTTATAAAATATTGTTGGATCTATGGGGAGTTAATAAATAATAACACTTAGGTTTGAGGAAAATTTTAAAAGAGATCAAATATTAGTTTTAGGAATTCTTTTATATTATATAGTATTTCAATATTTTAAATATATAATTAAATAAGAAAAGAAAAATATAAATTAAAATATCGGTTAAGTCGATTTTGTACCGACCAGTTTGGAGATGAAGGAAAAACTGACCAAATTAATATTAGTTTTTTAGTTTTTGGTTTTCAGTTTTATCTGTTTTAGTTTTTTTTTTCTGTTACAGTCGATCAGTTTTTTTGTTCTGATCGGTTTAGCGATATTTTTGCACACCTCTAATTAGCTGCTAAATTCTCTTGAAGATCAAGCCTCCACATTTAATATGGAGGCTTGCTGATACGAACCTCGACAACTTATGACGAAACCCGAAACAAGGATGATGTCTAGGACCGTTCTACAATCAGATTCGGATGGGAAACCTCGACCCAACACCTATAAAGAGATGTGAAGCCTAGTATAAAGGAAGACGCCACAATCAAAGATGGAAAACTCGATTGATAAGTCAAGAGATGAACGCCACAGAGAAATCTAATAAGTTCGAATAAGTTCTCAAAGAACCAAAGAGAAATTGCTCTCAATTTTTTGACGAATTGTAATCTGATTTATTGAATGAAAAGTGTACAATTTATAGGCCTTAAACCACGAAAATTTCAGCTAAAAATCTCCTTAAAACGTCTAAGGCAACTTACCCAAAATCAGAAAAGGAAAGTAGGAAAATTACCTCCTAATAACTATCATAAATTCAGCCTCAATTAAAAGGGAGTCAATCTGATTTTAATCCCTTAATTAATAACTATCTTAAATTCAGCCTCAATTAAAAGGGAGTCAATCTGATTTTAATCCCTTAATTTTCAGCCTATTACACGCCCATAAAGGATAGGAAATAAGTAAAATAATCGTTTTGGGAAACTACCTAAAATAAGCAAAATAGGAAAGTAAGCTATGACTTGGCGTCCAAGTCTTTACAAAGCTGATTTCTATGCGCCTATTGACCCTCTTGCACTTGAATTAAGCTTGTTATGGGCTTAGAAATTTGTTCATCTTCTTCAATGGGCCTCCACGTGCATGCCTGAGCCCAAATGTCTTGAATCAGCCCACTTAATGCATTTTTGATTCTCTTTGCATGTGCTCTCGTAACTGGACCAATGGGAACTTGAATAGGATCTGCAACTTAAGCTCTTGTGCTTGCCATGTCCTCATCACTTGCCGTTCATTGTGGAAATGGTTCTGGTCTCTTTTCCTGCCAAATAAAAATCAAAATCTTCCTTTGGCGTGTCTATCATAATGCTCTACTAGTTTCTTATGCAATCTGATGAAGGCATATTGTTGCCTCTGCAACCTGCCCTATTTGTTATTTTACTTGGGAATCTGTTGAACATGCTCTTTGCTCCTATAAGCATTCTCGAATAACTTGGAGGCTTACTACTTTCCACATCAATACAAGCTTGCTGTCTACAATGTCCCTTCCAGATTTTTTGCACTTCATCTCACACACACTTACTAATCAGGAACTAGAGTGGTTGTTTTGTCTTATGTGGTGTATATAGAATGAAAGAAATCAACGCTTGTTTCAACACATGACTAAACATGCTGCCTCCCTTGTCTGCTGGGCAGAGAACTACTTGTCTCATATCCGTACTGCTCGCAGCACCTAGCTTGTTGTTCGAAGTACCCAGGCTACTAACAAAACTAGTGCTAAATGGAATGCTTCACTTGCTAGTTGTTTCAAAATGAATGTGGATGTTACAGCTTCATTGCCACCTGGAGCAATAGGAATTGGCCTAATTATCCGGACTCCAACTGGTGAAGTTATGGCAGCGTTGTCCAAGAAAATATGGGGTCCATTCTCACTGAAGATGATGGAGGCTAAAGCTTTAAGTCTCAGACTATCATAGGCTACTTATGTGTTACTCCTACATTCTATTAAATTTGATACTTTAGCTGCGGTTCAAGGTATACAACAAATAGACCAGCATCGTACAAAACTTGATGATACTTTATATAATATTTCTAATTTATTATCCTCTTTTCTAAGAGCTACTGTAGAGCATGTCTATCATTATGCTAATTGTGCAACCCATAGACTTGCTAAATTTGCTCTTAGATTAGATGATGAATATATTTGGTTGAAGGAAGATCCTCCTCATATTTGATCTGTTATTGTACATGATCGTCCTTATTAATAACAATAGCTCAGTTTCACCTAAAAAACAATAATAATAATAATTCAATGCAAACATGCCAACAACCTTAAGTTTGCTTTCCATTTTTTTCTTTTTTTTTTTAAGAAGAAAAGAGAAAAAACAAAAACAAAAAGAAAAAAGTAATTCTTACAAAATTTCAGGCCCAAAGTACCAAACCCAGATGGGCTAATTTTTTTTGAAAAATCACGAATTAATTTAGAAAAATATTACTTTTTAAAAATTTTATTAGAAAAATAACATTTTTATAAAATATTTAGAAAAATACAATTTTTTTTCAAGATTAGTATTTTTTAATGATTATCGAGATAACTAATTAAGTTACTTAGTATAACCAATCTAATTACTTGAAATAACTAATTAAGTTACCTCAGATAAATCAACTAGCTACCTTAAGTATCTTATCAATTAATAAAAAAATAATATTTTTCTAAATATTTTTAAAAATAATATTTTTATAATTAAATCTAGATTTTTTTAGGGTTTTGGACACTTATACCTACTTTTCAAAAAATATTACTAAATTTATGATCTTTCAAAAATAATAAAAATTTTGTACAACCTTTTTAGGGCATTTTTCTAAATTTTGGGAGCTAGAAAATGCGGTGACATTTTAGTAAATAAGCCATCTTTTTTTTTTTCAAGAAATCACAAAGGTTTCCTAGAAATCAATTTGGTTTTCTATTAGCGGAATATCCTATATGTAAGTAAATCACATGAAACCACAAAAATTTCCTGAAAACTAGTTTGGTTTCCTTGACCTCGTTTGGTATGCAGAATAGGATATGATATGATTGGACTATTTTAAAGAATTGGATTGGATTGGATGGAATGTGATGTGATGAGATATGATTATAGTCCAATCCTATCCTATGTTTGGTGTACTACGTTTTGTAAGGATAGGATTAATATGCATGTTTCATATTTTTAAATAAATAACAAATTTTGAGGTTTAAATAATTTAGAAAAATACCACTTTTAAAAATTAATTTAAAAAAAATACATTTTTAAAAATGAATTTAGAAAAATACGACTTTAAAACTTTATTTTGGAAATAAATTAATTAAAATTATCTTTTATTTTTATAAATAATTTAAAATTTTTTTTTTTTTTTAAAATTATAGTCATTCTTATTAATTATATGTTCTTTTCTAACAAAAATTCTGCTGAACTCATAGAAGTAAATTGCTAAGAAAATAGGAACATATATAACGTAAAAGCTAAACTATTTTATGGTAACTTAATTACATAAATTTAGCAGGTTGGTTAAAAAGAAAATAACAAGAAAAAAAGAAAAAAGACAATTAGTAATAAAATGAAATAAAAAAAAAATAAAGTTAGACATATAAAAACAAAATACTAATCATATCATATCATCCATACATTTTTAATTGTCTTCACTAGTCATCATCCAAAGTAATATAAAATGACATGATTTCGATTGATGTCCTCAACCATATCAACTGGAGTTTCAGCTCCTTGGTCATTTGCACGATCTGTTCCATAGATGTTCATCAATTTTTCATATAGTGGAAAGGGTCTTCCCTTCCATCCTTCTGCTTCTTTGTGGTGCTACAACAAGAATAAAACAAATGTAAGTTTAAATATAAAGCATTTAATTCTAAAAATTAACTAATAAATTAATATATCAAACCTGAACATATGATTGCCATACTTCCTCACTATCAACCTCCACACACTTCTTCACGTCGTTCCATCCAAACCCACTCTTACTAAGTATGTCATACACTATGCTGTATTATTTTCTCAACACTTTCATTTTTGAGTCTATGTGAGGATTAGCCTTTATTCCACAAGTGGGGAAGATATTAGTTAAAGCCTTCTCTATGATGAGATTTGTGCTAGGTTTGAAGCTTCCATTGTCACAACGATAACCTTTTGTCACTAAATCTTTAAGAATAGTCACAAACGCATCTTCTTCCTGCTTGGTCCATATACGTCTACTCGCCCTTTTTAATCACTCAATATTCTGACTATTACCTCCAACTTCCATTTCTAAACAATGATATATTTTGCATATTATAATCAAAGGAACATGAAAAAAAGATAAAAGAGATGAAATAATCCTTTAATACGTCAAATATTATCACAAAGAAATAAAAAGAGTACTAAAATAGCCAAATACAAATAAATTTTCTTTGGGAAATCTAAATTATAGTAAAGAAATGAATCACTTAAGTAAAAGTCTTAATTAAATTCCCATGCCTAATGACCCGCTCTAGTTGCTCTCCATTCATCATACATTTTTGTTGCTAAGTTATCTCTCCACGCAGTCCACTCATTTGATGATTCAATGGATCCAATAATTTCTTGTTCTTGCAAGTATTGATCATTTTACCGCCTATTATGTTGCTGACTTTGTTGCTGATTTTATATGATTTCTAACTCACGCAAAACTGGATCAGATGACATTTCTCTCCTAATGAGATTGTGCATTAAACAACATGCAGTGATTATCCGAAATTGAGTCTTTACTGGATAAAAACATGGACTCCTTAGTATAGCCCACTGCATCTTCAATAACCCAAAACAACGTGTTATGACATTTCTTGCCGATGCATGCTTCATATTAAAATATTCTTGGTGACTTATTGGGCATCACTCTGTGTCCATGCTGACAAATGATATCGTGTCCCCCTATAAGGTGCAAGAAATCCTTCACCATTTGTGTACCCACCGTCCACAAGATAATAATACCCTAACATAAAAAAAAAATAATAATAACAAAATAAAAGGTCCTATTAGTTTTCAATTGTTATAACTTGATTAAAAAGAGACTCCAAATTACTCACTTACCGGTAGGCACTCTTAACTCATTTGGCCTAGTTAATGCATCTCGAAGAACTCGAGAGTCAGATGCAGATCCTTCCCAAACTGGCAACACAAATATAAACCTCATATCTCGATCACAAACACCTAAGACATTTATTGCAATTTCACCTTTCCTTGTTCAATATCTTGGCTTGTCAATACATGGTACATGCACCTTAATATATGTTCCATCTAAGGCTCCCAAACAATTCTATCAAAATAATAAGCAATATCAAGTCAATTTCGATATTTTATGTCAAACATTTCTAATTATGTGACACTTAACATCAACCTGTAGACATACCTTAAAACACCTCCATCTTCCATCAGTACAATTTTCGGCTATAGGAGCTGGCATTTGGAGTAAGATACCTTGTAACCTCAAGACTCCATTTAGAACAGAATTAAAATATCTACTAACAGTCTCCCCTGATCGCATAAACCTATTGTGGATTGTCCTATTCTTCACATGATGAGCAAGCACATGTAAAAACATACAAACTTGCTCCTCTACACTAACTGAACCACCATTCTTCAATCTTCCCTCAACACGAAGTAATTCACATAACAGACCAAATGTTCTCCTATCTATTCAAAGTTGATTCACACATTCTATGTCATTATGACCTATCATGCTGTCCAAGACACTCAAACGATTCTCATGTCTAACAAGTGTACGATTTTTAAGAATATATTTTTCGTAATGTCTATAAAGTATAACATAGACATTTATTAAAATCGTGATGCACATGATAATTCTTCTATAGTGCAGCTGTCTTGCATATAGGTCTATCAATATAATCTGCCTCTCATCCATTCTATTCACCAAATTAGAAACAAAAACAAACACAATATTAAATTATAACAATACAAATACTAGTGTACAAAAGGTCGTCCAGGAAATAATATCTCAAACACGGCAGAGATCATAAAAATAAGAGAACAGAGCTTGAAAACGGAAAGGATTAACCAGCCATAATCACATTGAATGAGATTTCAAACAGAAGGTAATAAGATGGTACGGTGAAAAATTCCTAGCTTACCTAGGAAACGATAAATGCAAATTTTTCGCTTCGATATTTTAATTCGATGTATGATTAATAGACACAATGGTAAAGTTAAGTGTGGTTATTACATAATCAACCCTCTCAAGCATCTCTATCTCAAAACATTTCAAGATCATTAAGCAAACTAGTATAAAGATATATAAAGCATGACAAGTGTAAAACAAAGAATGGATGCTAGTCGTGATTTAGATTTTATTGAACTTTTTTATGTGCTGATTGGCCAGGTGCAAAAGCACGTCAAGAATAATTTAACCAATTACTTGACAATAAACAACAAGACACACCAAGAAGAGTAACCAATTCTAGCCTCTGAGAAGATTTGAGCATGCATAGGATGAGAAATATGCAATAAAATTGACAGTGAAAAACACCATTTTGATATATGCTAAAAAACAAACCTGATTATACTCGGGCAGATCCCCAACCTCCAGTGCTAATCGTGCATGAGTTTCATACACCTGAAACATGAGATGAAAAATGAACACAAAGGTGACATAACATGCAAGTCAAAGATCAAAGTTTCATTTTCTGTTCAACTAGTCTGCAATATGAATCCTACTAAATCATGGTCACATTGTTTTAAACAACATTTAAACAAAATAGATATAATGACAGCTTTGCTTTAGTATACCATTAACCGATTATCCCAAGTATAAAAGTAAAAAAATCTAAAATAAATGTTGTGTATAATGTATTTAACTTTGTTAATATCACAGATCAAATATTTTAAGTATAGGAGAAGACTGATAGATATAATGACTGTGTGTGCATGCGTGTTCGAGTGCGTGAATGTGTGAGTGTACAAATCTATCTATATGTCTAGTATACAACTCTTTAACTTTATCAAAACACCATATGGCTCAAATAGTCAAATCCAGCAGTGAACGTAATATTGTAAGAAAACCAACATTCACTTAATTGAGGCTTACACGTCAAACATACATAGCAGACAAACTCTTGTACATATAATTACACTGGAGATTTTAAAAAGAGAAAAGGAATCTCACAGGTGATCATAAATTAGTAGAAAGCAACAGTCATACAATTAGATTTTTTCTGTGATCATAAATGAGTAGAAAGCAACAGTCATACAATTAGATTTTTTCTGAAGGAACAGAGACTCGTTAGACTTATTATAAAATGTAGTTAATAACCCTAGGATAATAAGTGGGGAAACAATGAACAAGAAAAAATGAGTCCTATAAATTGTCTAAAACTTTTAATTATGAGATTAGCATAACACCCAAAAATGCAAAAGAGCCTCAAACACACACTTTCCAATCCATTTCCTATGTACCCCAGATTCCATATTCCACTACATTGATTGACTGGCAATATGGGTCGAGCGCTACATAGTGTAAATAGAATAATATTTAAGAAACAAAACTGGGACAAAATTTGGCTAAGTGATCACGTCAAACACAACCCATCCCAAAAAAATTGGCTTGTAGAAACAAAATTTCTTATCACTCAATGTAGTAGAAAAGCCTCAAACATAGTTCTTTTTCCATACCAATAAGAAACCCATTCCTACCCAGTTCGCATAACAGGATCCATATTTCATTAATTATAAAAAAAAAAAAAAAAAACACCAAGCAAAAACCCAAAAATTCCAGAAAGAGCAAAAATTTCGAACCAGTTAAGTGATATGAATTCCTCTCAGACTCACCCCCAGAGTAGTGCCAGTACTAGTCCTAGTCCTGTTCTTGCTCTGCCCCTCAAAACCCAAGACATACCATCTGGGTCTTTGCCTAGGTTACCTAATAAGCTTCCTTTTTGCCATAATGTCAGCCTCACAATCACATTAAGATACTTCACCGTAAAATCAACTTAACACAGCATAGAAGTTTCAATGGCCGAAGAGAGAGAGAGAGAGAGAGATATATATATATATATATATATACATGATGCTTTGAAATACAAGCTTCGTGTGAGCAGAGGAGAGTCACAGTCCCAAGCAGAGATGGACGCTTTGAAAGCCAACCTTCAATGGACGCACTAGATATAAAGCTTCAATGGCCGAAAGGATTCCATGGCCGACGCTTTGAAAGCCAACCTTCAATGGACGCACTAGATATAAAGCTTCAATGGCCGAAAGGAAAGAGAGAGAGAGAGAGAGAGAGAGAGATACCTGATGCTCTGAAAGCCAAACTTCGTGCGAGCAGGGGAGAGTCACGGCACAGAGCAAAGACGGATGTAAGAAGGAAGACGATCTATCGAGCGAGAGGAGGCTAATCCCTCTCAATCCCAAATTCAGATAGGGATTATCCCCTTCTAAGGGGACAATTATTGGATTGGATTATTTTTAATCCAATTCTGTGGACCTAAACGGTGAGACCAAATATGGGATAACTTTAATTCAATCCAATCTTTTTTTTTTTTTTTTGGGAGGTGGCTATAGGGCTTGGGATAATTTTTACTTTCTGAAGTGAAGTAAAAGCTCTAGACGCTTATTTGAGATAATTTTTACTTTCTGAAATAAAAGCTCTAGACGCTTATTTGGGATAATTTTTACTTCTTGAAGTAAAAGTTTAAAAAGATTTCTTAAAAAAGATGGTGGGTCCATGTTTCTTTAAAAAGGTCTTTTGGATACAAAAAGATCTTCTAAAAATCCATCCAAACACTCCTAAAAGATTTTTTGAGCTCTAAAAGATCTTTGAAAGCTGTGCCAAACAGGCCCTAGAAGATCTTCCTATAAAAGCTAGTGGGTCCATACTTCATTAAAAAGATCTTCTAATTAAAAAATGATCTTCTGACAATTCATCCAAACACCCCCAAAAGTAACTTTTGGGCCCCAAAAGATCTTTAGAAGCTATGCCAAACAGGCCCTAGGGGCGCCCCTACGTAAGGCTCCTGTTTATACACCGTTTGATGGAAATCTGCTTCTCATCAAACGGTGTATAGACAGCGCCTTACGTAGGGACGCCCTTATTGTAGACGCGCCCTTTTTTTTATCCGGCAATCCAAATAGGCTCTTAATGGAATATCTTGTACGTAAGTAAATCATATAAAACCATAAAAATTTCTTGAAAACTATTATAATTTTTTTTTTTTATAGAATGTCCTGTAGCTAAATAAATCACAAAAAATTATGGTGGTTTACTTTTTGCAAGATGTCATATAGCTAAGTAAATCACAGGAAACTACGAAAATTTCCTAGAAACCACTGTGATTTCCTTTAACAGAATGCCCTATAATTAAGTAAATCACAGGAAACTAAGAGTTTTCCAGAAAACTATCGTGGTTTCTTTTTTACAGAATACTGTATAGCTAAGTAAATCACAGGAAACTGCGAAAGTTTCTACTTAATAGTTATTGAGCAATTTCATCAAGCATTTTGGTGTGCAATAATTCCACTTCTAATAATTCTACACAATTTCATTAACTACTTGTCTACTTCAAATATTTTTGTATATTATGGCATATATGAATGTATGTATATCAGATGCAAAAAACGAAAATAATATTTATTTGATGTATAAAACTTACAGATACTGAAACAAGGATATATATACATAAGTTATGAAAAGTATTCTATTGGGTAAAAGATTTAAAATTTACTTTTTATTATGTATAGCAAAGAGTCTTAACTTGTATTTTGTTTTTGGTAACACTAGCACGTTAATGTAAACAATTCGATCTCTTTTATGTATATATTAATATATATATATATATATATAAACCTTATATACTTTAAAATAATCTGACCTACCTTAGATACTTTAAAATAATCTGACCTTAATTCTTACATTCAAATTCTTTTAGAATGTTCACTAAACCAGTTTAATTTGGTCAGGTCTCTCTCCCCTGTATCTTCATTCACAATCTGGGTCCATAGCTCAATTCTTTGTAATTGTCATGCACCACAATGATCAACTCTCATCCCGTCATCTCTATCATTAGATCTAGTGAAACCTTGATCACCATGTCTACAATCATCGGGATCAACGATGGCGACGAACTCCGAATCACCATGTCTACAACCATTAGATCCAGTGAAACCTTGATCACCATATCCCAGACTAGAGAGTTGAAGCCGAACAAACAGAGACTATGGATATTAGCGATGAACTCCGAATCAATGAAAATATCTCCGGCGCCATGGAAAAGCATCTCGGTGGCAATGTAGCAGCCTTGATAAGAATCGACGACCATATCTTCTATGGCGTCGTGAGAGAACGTGCATAATTCTCGAATTGAAAGCCGATCCTCTATTGTTACTACGAAAAAAGCTCCTATCACCGTATAATCCATTTCTTGGTGTTTTTTTTTTTTTAAAATACCGTATAAAAATAAGTAAAACACAGAGGACTGTATTTGTGACAATATTTTAAAAAATTCTGTATTAAGTGTTTTTTTCCCATTTTTTTATAACAATTTCAAATTCCAAAATTTTTTACCTTTTTTTTTTTGAAAAATTACCATAAAAAATCAAATTTCTTAAAACAAAAGGGAGATATGAGAAAGCCCAAATGTCATGGTTTTGTTCAGGGGTGCCATATTGAAAAAGAAAGGGGACAGTGTCCTCCTCTAGGGGGTTTTCGCTGGGGGTTTTTTCTTTACCATTGGATGATCGTCGAACCGTCGCTGAAACGACACCAGATTTTTATCTGCTCTCCCTCATTCTTCCTCAAACGACACGACAATGGCCGGAACCTCGTCGTTGGACTTGGATGAGCCGGAGCCCGAGACCAAGTTCGGAGACTTCGAGAACAAAAGCGATCAGGCCGTCGAAAAAGAAGACCATCAACACGATCAGAAGCAGAATCCAACGGCAGAGGATCAGACTCCAAACCTCTAAACCCTAAACCCTAAAGAAACGACACCAGATTTTTATCTGCTCTCCCTCATTCTTCCTCAAACGACACGACAATGGCCGGAACCTCGTCGTTGGACTTGGATGAGCCGGAGCCCGAGACCAAGTTCGGAGACTTCGAGAACAAAAGCGATCAGGCCGTCGAAAAAGAAGACCATCAACACGATCAGAAGCAGAATCCAACTGCAGAGGATCAGACTCCGAACCCGAATAAGCCTCGAGAACTAGAACCGACTACTACTACTACTGAAGAAGCAGTGGAATCCCAAACTTGTTTGGTAGTGAAAAAGAAACAGTTGCTGGAAGAACTCGAGGCCATGATTAAAGCTTCAAACTCTGATAATGGCGGTTTTGCAAAAGAAGAGGTGAAGACGAAACCCTCGCGAAGAAGGCTTAAAGCAATGAAAAGGGCTGTTGCGAACCAAATAGGTGAAACTCATGGTGGAGAAGGAACTGCCAAGAGGGTGTACTCAAGGGAGGCTATGGAGGCATTGAGGTTTGTGAAAATGGAACAGCAGAGGAAAATATGGGAGAATGTGTTAACTGCGATTGGCCCTTTTGGAGATAATGAAACTAGTAACCTAGCAAGCTCTAAGCATCATAAGGGAACTCACTTCAACTTTGGTAATAACCAGAGCATTGGAAAAAAGGAGGAGTCTCCCGCTATTCTCGGTAGGTATTTCTTGGTTTGGAACTCGTTTTTTATTTTTTATTATTTTTGACTCATATCAAATGCCTAGTGAAAAGCTTATAAATGAAATTGTTGCGGTGAATTATGGATTATGTAAATGTATGAATATATTTGGGGCAGTACTAGAGTAAATCAGGCGGGTAATCGGGAAGTGGTACTAGATTAAGATTTTGGGAAGATATTTGGATGGAAGGACCAGCTCTAAAGGATAGATTTCCGGATATTTTTCGGTTTTCATATGATCATAACAAAACTCTCTCGGCAATGTACCGGGTTGGGATGAGAAATCCTAATTATTAGGAGATGGATCAGATTTCAGATTTGTCTACTATGCTGGAACCAACTAGATTATGTGAGAATATGGAGGATAGAAGGGTGTGGAAGTTGGAGAGTTAAGAAGTTTTCTCTTGTAAATCTTTGATGAAGTTTCTGACTTCGGACGACAGGACTCAAGATTTTCTGAAGTTTGCTTTCATCTGGAAGTCCTATGGTCCAAAAAAAGTTTAGGAAGGTGAATTCTGATTACATTTTGCAGAGAAACAAGGCCTTTCTGGTTTTTGTCTCCTCCTTGCTGATTATGTAAGAGGAATAGTGAGATTTTGGATCATGTGTCTTTACGTTGTCTTTTCTCGATGAAGTTATGGGTTAGATTGTTGGCAGAATTTGAAATTAATTGGGTAACTCCAAGCAATGTGCAGATCTTTTTTCTCTCGGAACTTTTGTTTAGGTGGTAATAAGAGGAGAAAGAGGCTGTGGAATTTGGCTATCTTGGTGGTGTGCTGGATCATTTGGTTGGAGAGGAACAGAAGAATCTTTGAAGGTTTGGAAGAAGATTGTGATACAGTATGGTATATGGTTTAATTTTGGGTGGCTTTGTGTTTAGATAATGAAAAGGAACTTAGGAACTTAATGTTTTCAGATTTTTTATGGGATTGGGGTTATTTGTTGTAGTTTCTTATGGTTCCTTAGCGGGGGAAAACAAAACAACAAAAAAAAAAAAAAAAAAAAGAAAGAATATTCACACACACACACTTCTGATTGTTCCTTATTGAAAACAAAAATATAAGTTGTGAATATGCTCTATAAATGAGTGAATTTTTGCTCATGTCTTTGACAGTAAACGAAATAGCTGAAACTCATTCTGGAGAAGGAACCAAGATGATTTACTCAAGGGAGGTTATGGAGGCATTGAGGTTTGTGAACATGGAAGAACAAAAGAAAATTTGGAAGCATGTGTTAACGGGGAGTGGTCCTGTTTTACCAGAAGAAATTGTTAATCTAGCAAGCTGTAAGCGTCATAAGAATATTCACGTTAACTTTGATGCTCAGCAAAGCACTAGAAAAAAGGAAGAGTGTCCTGCAATTCTCTGTAAGTATTGGAAGTTGAAGGCACTTTTTTTTTTTGTTTGTTTTTTATTTTTTTTTAAAAGATACCGAAAAGCTTTTAAATGAAACTCTTGCAATGTACTAAGTAAGTGTGTGAATAAAATTTACAAATGACTGAATTTTCACTTATCTTTGATTGCAGACGAAATATTTGAAACTCATTGTGGAGAAAGAAAGAAGATGATTTACTCAAGAGAGGTTATGGAGGCATTGAGGTTTGTCAGCATGGAAGAACAGAGGAAAATGTGGAAGCGTGTGTTAACTGGGCTTGGCCCTGTTGTACAGAAGGAATATAAAAACTTAGCTAGCTCTAAGCATCATAAGAACACCGGAAAGAAGGAAGAGTCTCCTGCAATTCTCAGTAAGTATTGGAAAATGCTTTTTTTTTTTTATATTGGAAAATGCTTTTTTTTTTTTTTTTTATACAAAAAAGAAACAAAGGAAATGTTTTTATGAGTTAATAAGATATCATATACTAGAGGAAACACTATAAATCAAACCATTAGGATGAATTATGGATTACGTTAGTGTGAGAATATATATAAATGAGTGAATTTCTTGCGTCTGTCCTTGATAGTAAGGTATACCTGGTTGTTAAAGATGATCCGTGACATTCTTTATTAAATAAGCGAAAAAGAAAATGCCTTCAGCTTTTCATGTACTTGTCTTGATATCTAATTCCCAGACCTTAACTGTACCTTATATATTGTGGGCTATTTCTAAATCTAGATAATCTTCCTGAAGTGTGTTCAAAAGACATGGACAGTGGATCGACAAACATGGTGAGAAGTGAAACTGATGATGCAAGTCCCTTGAATGCTGATTGCAGTTATGTCGTTGGGGATGAAGACAACTACACAGACGTAGAAGGGGAGTACAACAAGGATGATGATAGCGATGACGATGACGATTATGCTAGCATTCAAAGGCCTGCCTTTGTGGTTGAGGGAGAACCCAACTTTGATTCTGGTCCTCCAGAAGATGGACTTGAATATCTTAGGCGTGTCAGGTATCATAAATTCTCAGTTGTCCTCCTTATTACTCATTGTTGATACTAGAATGCCTAACAGTTACTACTTTTCTGCTAGTTGGGGCTAGCTCAATTGGTCTGGGACTTAGGGGTGTGTGAGTGTAAGGGAGGGGTCATAGGTTCAAGTTCCAGAGGTGACAAATAGGTGTATCTTATTAAAAAAAAAGGTACTACTTTTCTTAATTGAGAAGTCGGAGAAGAATTCACAATTAAAATCAAAATCCATAGAAATGAAAGAAAAAAGTGGAATTAGAGTTGATTAGATGATCCCCTTGTTGCAATGATAAGAATACTTGGATCCTGGAACTTTATGTGAGGTAGTTCAAACTTCATGTTAATTTCTAGAACATTTTGTATCAGATCTAGTCAATGGTTCCCAAGTAGCTTAATTATTACAATAATTTGCAAAACATTTTGCTTTAGATGTTTATCATGTTTTTAATTGCCCTATCTCAATCGTTTCGTGAATAAGGAGGTTGAGTTCAATGAAGTATATGATATTTAAGATGAGTTTTTGCTACTCGAGACAACTTTAGGGCTTCCAGCCAGACTTTCAATGATGGGTTTACTACTCCTGGCAGTATAATCACAAATCAATGCAAAGGGATGAAGAGTAATTTGTGCACTTAGGGATTTTTTTAATGGAGAGAGAGCAAGATGAAATGATAATAAGGATTGTAGCTGACATCTGTGATCTGGGAAAGGCGAAGGCCAATGAGGGCTCATACCTCGTGTTTTGTACAAACTCTGATTGCAAGAAATGGGTTGTCGTGACACTTAGGTGCTTATAAGCTATAGCGAGTGTCAGATATTAGTTCGTTAGCAGGGTCCAGGCTAGAAGGTTATATCGATTTCTTCTAAGTGCATGTCGTGATTTGAAATTCGAGCTGCATAGCAGCACAGGTAGTCTATATCTGGGAACCATATTGATGAGGAAAATCCTTTAATTGTTGAGCATTTTGAAAAACTTACACATTTGTTTTCCTACTTGATATAGTCGTGTGTCATTTTGTTTGGAGCTTTCTCGAGCTCTCTCTAGGTACAAGAGTTATTTCCTAGTTATCGCGAGGTGCATGATTCCTCTCATATTGGGTGATTATGTTTGAGAGATCTATCAGTCTATTGCAGTCTTTGTCTAGGTGTAGCTTAAGCCTTCTAGCTTAGTTCTTTTGATCTTTAAGAACTAAGAAAGACTTGAAACACCATCGCTATCGCATATAAACAGAACACTGAAACCTTCAAAACTTGAAACCTGAAGGTGAAAACCAGAATGGTGGTTTTTCCAGATATCTGATAAGCTAATACATAGATTCCTAGGTCATAATTGTCTTGAAAAAGATCAGAAAATTGAGTGTCAACTAAATATTGCCAGTATTAGTGTGCTTATTCTTAAGCAAAGAAAAACTTATTCTTAAGCAAAGAAAAAGTACTATGTGTGCTCATTAAGTCTGCTAATAAGATTCCTGCTAATGATGTTTATCACTTTTTAGGCGGAGTCGGTTATTATCCTTTTAGATTGTTGTCTTGGCCTTACCCTTATCTCCTGTTGTTTGTGATTCCGACCCTTCCCTCGTCTGCTCAGTTCATGGTCCTTCCCCCATCAACCGGTTGTTCCCTTTGTGTCACTTGAAATTCTTGCGCCCACTTGTTCTTGCTGCAGGTCTTGTGACCTTCATCTTTTGGTTTTCGCTATGTTGCTTCTGCTAAAGCTTAAACTATGACACCCATGCTTTACGTGCTTACAGAAAAATAAAACATCAGTATGCTTTAATTGATTAGAAAAGTATCTTTGATTCATGTTCACTGAAATGATTTAATGACTATGCTAAGGTGATGCAGACAAAGAATAAAATATATTAGGAAATTATTATTATGGTTATTTATTAGGTTTTATTTAATTGTTAGGTTATTTTAATTTTGAGTAACTAGTTTTAAGTTTCTTGTTTTCATTAGTTTTTAGAATTTGTCTACTTTTCTAGTTGTGTCCAATTGTCTATATATAAATAGACTTAGCTATGTAATTGTTTTGGAGATTATGAGTGAATAAATTGATTAAAGTTATATTGTTTCTCTCTCTTTGATTCTAGTTTCTCTGAATTCTTGTCTTTATTCTTTGTTGCTCTTCTACCTAGTCACATGTTTCTGCCTTGATTATATTACCCTTGCTCTTCTAACTATTCTCTTTCTATTTTCTCATCTTATCCTACATTCACCACAAACAGTGTTCTAAAGGTTCCTTCAATGATAGGCATGCCCAACACTAGATATGACATCTATTCGATCAGTCCAATTATCCGTATGGGTGATTATTCCCTAACAGAGGAACTCTTGAGCTGCCTTACTTTTTGTTTGACTGTTTTAACAATTTCAGTATTCTCAAAGCAGGGTTGCCAATCTGTCACCAATCTTCTATATCATTTTTCATGAATCTATAAATGACAGCTAATTTGTTCTTTAGATTTACATTGTTGCTTCATCACAAGAGAATTTTCTTGTAATGCTATCAGTTGCTTATCTGCTCCATGCCAAAAGTGATTCTGATTCAGAAATAGAACCTGAGTTAGTTGTCCGTACCCGGGAGACATGCTGGAGATTCTTTGGGCCCTTAGTTAATTACAAGCTTTTTAATGCTTATTGTTTTAGCCGCTGTTAGCTTTTGTCCATACTTTAAGATTATGTGAACTAACATAAGTATGGAAATAAGGTAGTTCTCACATTTTCTTAGGTGGGAAGCAGCTCAGATTCCAAAAGTCAGAGTGGCCAAGCTTGATAGAAGTAAATTAAAGAAAGAGCAGAGTGACTATATGCCCAAGATTCCTGAGATTGCTAAGTGCCCAGAACATTTATTGCCTTCAAAGCAGTGGGAGGGTGCCTTTCTTGCTGAGTTTTCACAGCTAAGACTGGTATGATCTTTTACCTCTATTTACTTTGTGCAGAGATATGTTCTATCATCTATTGGCATGATTGAAAGAAACTTTTGTTCAAATGAAACAGTTCTATTGGCCTACAGACTTTCTGGACGTTGAATGCTTTTGTGCTACATTTTGATTTGTCATTGTATTGGAAAGGAAATTTGACTTGGACTCTTAACTCTTGATTTCAGGCTTTATCTCGTCTTGAGATTTCTAGAGATCTGCTATCAGAAAGCTATCACCTTCAGCTATCTGGGGGCATTTCTCTGGAGAGTTCTAAAAAATACAAAACCAAAGTCCACTCTGAACAGTCTGGTGATTGTTCCAGCTCAGAAAATGCAGATGATGGATTATCCAGTTTATCCAATGATGAAGACAATAAGATCTCGTCGGAACCTGAACTATCGACGCCTAAATCAACTGTAAATGAGTATTGCGGCAACTACCCTTTGTTGTCCTTGATATTAAAGATGGATTCTGTAGCTCGAGTGTCGATGTTGAAGAAGCGGATAAGCTCCTTTTGTGGAATGAACACTTTGTTGAAGATTGACTGCATGTGGCTATTTGCACTTTGTGCAGTAGTTGACACCCCGATAGATGCAGACACTAGTGCTTCACTTCGAAGTCTACTGAGAAAGTGTGCTGATTTGCTAGCTGGGAAGGTTGAAACTGATGATGAGGTTGCAACGCTGAATATTCTTGCAACAATTTCAGGTCGATATTTTGGGCAGTTAGAGAGCTGAATCCCATATTTATACATGTATCTCTCTTTTGAAGTCACATAAAAAGTTGGCTTTTCTTTACATATTAGGCTCTGAAATTTGTCGTCATTGATTAATCCCATTTACAGAGATGGCATTAGGCTCAATGGTGTTTTTTGGGACTCGCTGTTTCCAAATGGCAACTAGTGAAAAAGGAGACCTTTTGATAGTGTTTTAACATCGTCAGGCTACATATAGCAATTTCGAACTTAGCGAGTGAGCGAGCTAAACGTTGTACGTACAAGTCAGTGTCAATGGAATCCTAAACTATAAAACGTAGCTTGATACCTCCGTTGAAATATTTGATTCATGCTCATACCACCAAGACTGGTTGGCGTGGCCTTTAGACAAAATTGAGCTAATTGGTTCCGTTAAGAATCTGACCGACCCAGATTCACCGTTCTCAGGATCTCACTTTAACGAATATCAAAATAACAGAGAAATAAAAACAGGGAATAAAAACAATCATCACAACACAAGAATTTAAGTGGAAAACTCCCAAATCAGACAAGAATTTAAGTGGAAAACTCCCAAATCAGGAGAAAAACTACTGCTCTCAGAAAAGAATTTCACTATATGAAAAATTTCTACAATCACATAGATTTTCCTCTTTTCTACAATCACCTTTCTTCTCACCTTTCTCCTCTCTTTGAACTCTCTTTGAACGGCCATCACAGACTAAAAAGAATAGAACTTACACTTCCCTACTCCTTGAAACTTACACTTCCGTACTCCTTGAAAGGAAACACAAAGAGACTAAAAAGGAAGTTCCACAGAAGAGGAAAATATTTGAAATGCTACATATTGGGGTGATTATTAACCAAGGATATAACATCTTTATATAGGGCTCAAGCCTTCATTCTTCTCCATCTTTTACCGATGTGGGACTTTGGCTTCTTTCACAATTTTAATATTTAGCCAAATTCTAACAATCTCCACCTTGGCTAAATAAAAAAAATATTCATAGCTTCCGCTATAAACATTGTCTTCACTGACAGTCATACTCCACCATATGAGTACACACTTAGAATTAGCAAATTCTAAGAATTTTACCTCGGCTTATGTCGAAAAATTCTTGCTGAAAATTATGGTGCAGCTCCCACTATTTAGCTTTTCTTGGAAGCTCATCAGCCATCGATATCATCCACCACACACCCAGCATCAATGCCAAACCAATGCCCGTGTGCAAACTTGTGAATCCTGAATCCACCACTATCACATCTTTTTCCATGGCAACTTTGGAGATCAGCAACATGCCATAGGATTAGCAGTATCATTAGATTTGGAGCTTTTAGCCGAACGTACTCCATCTTTTTGACAATTTCTTTAAGATGCCAAGATTATCAATACCTCTAGCAGATTACATCATTCTCCAATTTAGAAACGACATCATTCAAGATATTTGGATGATCACTTATAGCTCTTGCTTCCAGATCTTCCCCTTTTTCATCGCTCATATTGGATTTCTCAGAATCTCTGCCCTTCAAACCCTTATGCAAATCAGATTGAATCGTCCTATCCAATTTCTCCACATCAATCCTCACTGGAGTTGAAACTTGTATTCTGATATCTCGCTTTGCACTACAAGCTTGAAAACTACTAAGAAAATTCCTCAAACAAAATTTTCTTAGACCTCCACCAAGCTCCAGCGCATCGAAGAACCCTACCTGCTTTGATACCACTTGTTGGGAATCTGACCACCGTTCCTAGGATCTCACTTCAACGAATATCAGAATAACAGAGAAATAAAAACAGGAAATAAAAACAATCACCACAACACAAGAATTTAAGTGGAAATCTCCCAAATCAGGAGAAAAACCACTAGCCTCAGAAAAGAATTCCACTATATGAAAAATTTCTACAATCACATAGATTTCCCTCTTTTCTAACCAATAACCCCAATACACCCAACACTCTCACAAATATTCTCTCCTCTCACCTTTCTTCTCACTTTTTTCCTCTCTTTGAACAGCCATCACTCTTACACAAAAAAATATGAGAAAAAAAACTTACACTTCCCTACTCATTGAAACTTACACTTCCCTCTTTGAAAGGAAACACAAAGAGGCTAAAAAGGAATAGATTTACATTTCCCTACTCCTTGAAACTTAGACTTTCCTACTTCTTGAAAGGAAACACAAAAAGACTAAAAAGGAATTTCCCCAGAAGAGGAAAATATTTGAAATGCTACATATTGGGGTGATTATTAACCAAGGATATAACATCTTTACATAGGGCTCAAGCCTTCCTTCCTCTCCATCTTTTACCGATGTAGGACTTTGGCTTCTTTCACAATTTTAATATTTAGCCAAATTCCAACAGGTTCAACGAGTGATACGTTATTGAAGTCTTCTTTTTAAAAGAAAGAAATATATTTGATTCAAATATCTATCTTCCGGTGCCATTTTCAAATGCACGATGATTAGAGTGATTAGAGTATCTATAAGACTGGCGTTTTTTTTCTCCCCTCCTTCGGATCAATTTAAAAAATGGCCTTTTTTAAACCTCTTTCTAAGTGACTGTTTTATAATTTTATTTTGATAAATGGCCCTTTTTTTATTTGATCTATTTTTTTTTATAATATAAATCAATTTTTGAAGAAGTAAATCAATTTTTGAAAAAAAATAAATCATATTTTCATTTGCTAAATATGAAAATGGTTATTTTTTAAATAATTTCAAAATTTGGTCACTTTCTAATAACGTCTGAAAAACTGCTATTTTGTAAATTATGATCCAAAAGCCCATTAATTAATTCTTTTGTTTCTTACAAAAAAAAAAAAAAAACAACCAGGGCCGAAGTCCTAAAAATCAAAAAATCACAAATTGACTCAAATTTATTTTGAAATATATCTTTTTTTTAAAGTCTATTTCGAAAAATAACACTTCTGAAAAATATTTAGAAAAGTACAATTAGTATTTTCAAAAGTACTCGAGGTAACCAATCAGGTTACTAGAAGTAACCAAACTTATTTGTAAGAGGTGGTATTATTTTTGAAATTTTATCATATAAAATCTAATTTTATGGAAAGTAATTATTTATAATATTTTTATTTTTTTTTCTTTGAAGTGATTTTATATATTGATAATATTGCTTATCAAAATAATATTTGGTAAAATCTATAATTCTTAACTTTTTAAAAATTATTTATAAATAAAGCATTTGTCAGTGGAATTGTTAATAATATCTTATAGGCAATATATTCAATTTGAAAAGAATAAAATTATTAAAATATAGTATCTTTATTAATCTAATTTTTAACTTATTCAAATATAGTCATCTATTTTCCTTCAAAAAAAAAAGAAAAAAAAAAGGAAAAAAAAGTCATAATCTAATTTTTAGTATTAAACTTTTTCACTTTGTATATATATATATATATTATTGTTAATTAGAAACTTATCTAGAGCTCATTGTTCAAATTCAATTACCTATCTTTTCTTTTCTTTTCTTTCTCTTAAGTTTATGATACCCATACTCATATTTTTATGACACATAATAATAGTAAAAAGATTAATAGGAAAAAGCTATATAACAATAGCAATTCTTACAAACAATACAACAACATAAAAGATCATATAAACGATTTTAGATGAAAAACAAATGGAAAATACACTTTCAACATTCGGTTTTTAATTCTTGCACAATAATCTTGTATTTCAGGAAATTACACTTCAAACCTTTTAGATTTGGAGTTTCTTTCAAAAGTCCCTAGTCAAGGAAACAGGTTAAAATAGCCCAATTTTTCTTTTTTTTTTTTTCAAATGCCTCCAAAAAACATAGAAAATTCAACCAAACAAATATAAACTTGAAAAACTATAAATGATTACGAAAAAAGAAAAAAACAAGTTTGATCATTTATATCATGTTGACTTGTTAATTAAGAATTATGCGATACGATTTTATTTGGTCATCTTTAGTTGAGCTCTTTTGGTGTTATATGAAGGATAAGTTTTTATTTTCATTCATTCATTTTGATAAGTTGCGTTGAGCATGGGAGAATTTGACAGAAAATCCAAATTCTGCAATAAAACTAAAGCCAATTCATTTAAAAAAAAAACTAAAGCCAATTATAACAAAAATTGCATAAACCAAATAAAGTATTAGAAATACTATGGAGAGAGATAGAGAAAATAATCATTCTATTATTTCTTTTTGTTGTGTTTTCACAACGAGTGCAAGAGTATAATAGTATCATGATACAACCAATAACGGAATATAAAATACATCAAATAAATTAAGAATTAATCAACAATTAATTAAGGATTAGGGAATCAATACATTAATCCATTAGAGGTTGGTAGAATCAATCAAACAAAGATTGATAGTTACCTAAAATCAGAGGATTGATTACAAATCTCAAATTAATGTTCACACTATAATAATTATAACATTCATCTTTGAACATCCATTACACCAAAAATATGCCTCATTAAAACCTTACTAGAAAAAACTAGTGGGAGACACGCTGGATGTTGGAAAAATAGTATATTATTTATGTATATGTTATGACTAAATACAGTTTCATTAAAAACATTCTTAGAAAAATCCAATGGGACAAAAGCTAGACAAAGGGAAAAAGAATACAATAAAATTGACTTCCCTTTATTTCAATATTCTTGTTTGAGTTGACACATTCTAATCTTGTATACTACCTTTTCAAAAGTAGTTATACGAACTGCCTTTCTAAATACGTCTATTTGGTTGTCACTTCAACGAATTTAATGACATATCCACAAATTAAAAGTGCATGCAACATGTGCTAAACTCATGCATCAAAGTTTCTCTCATTCCCTGAGAGACTTTAAAGTAATGTGCTTTAGTGGTTGTTCTTAAAACTCGCCTATGTTGTGGGTTGTATACATTTTGAATGTATTCTTCAAAAGCAGAATTTTTAGAGATATTGACTAGTTGTTGGGAAGTAGACAAACATCTAATATGCCAGTCTCTGGCGTTTTATAGGTTATATGATCAATTAGATACGCTATCGTTAAGACTAAATGAAAGAATTGTTTGATGGCCATCTACACTATTACTATATTTTGCTTCATATTTTTTCTATATCTATCTACATAGCCAGTTCTAATAGAAGGTCTAACTGTGTAAGATTGTTTGCAGACTTTACAAATTACCCTTTCTTATATTATAACTTTTTTATTAGGATGCATCTTCAAATCAAATTATTGTCAAACTACTGAGGTACATTGGACTTTTCTCTTTCCTCTATGTGATGAAACGAAAGAATTGTTTGACGGTCATCTACACCATCACTATGTTTTGCTTCATTTTTTTTCTATATCTATTTACATAGCCAATTCCAACAGAAGGTTTAACTGTGTAAGATTATTTGTAGACTTTACAAATTGCCCTTTCTTATGTTACAACCTTTTCATTAGGACGTATCTTCAAATTCTTATAACCTTTATGTGATGAGGCTTCAACTTCACTAGAGCACTAGCTTCAGAATGAGTAGTAATCTCTTCTAAAGATTCAACATATTCTTCATTTTCATCAACTGCCAAATTTTTAATGCTGGATTTACTTTCATATGATGATGCCAACTAAAATAAATTAAAAAATTTAATAGTAATAATGCTAATATAATCACGTAATATATCAAAAAATTAGCGTAATTTATAAAATTAAAAAAGAAACTAAATCACAATAAAGTAAGTAAAATCTACCTTTTAAGTGTAATTCTAACTAGAAAATTGAGAATTCTTAAATGAAAGCTAACGAGGAGAACAAGAAAAGAAAAAAAACAATCTTTTCAAACTTATTTTTTTCATTGGCATAGTTTGAATGCTTAGAAGGTCTAGCATTTTTAGGAAAAAAATTTCTTTTCTTTTCTTTTTTTTTTGTTTTTTCAAAACTAAAATAGAGGTATTCACATGTCAATGCCTTTATTTAGAAATGTCAATGTGGATCAGGCTTTGTGGGCCGATCCAATTCCGAAGAAAAAGCACGATACCGGCCAGCCTTATGTGGGCCTGGGCCAGCCTGTTATATATAGTAAGGGCCGGGCTGGGTCTTAGTCATAGGCCCACCAGTCCGGCACGGTCTGGCACAGTCCATATTTCTATCGGCCCACATTAGGCCTATATTTAGTCCTTATATATATAATTTTAAATATATTTCTTAATTAAAATTTTAAAAATTCTTAATTAAATATTCTCATTTATATACTTTTAATGTTATTTATTTACCAATTATGGTTTATTTTCAATTTATTCAAATTTTAAAAGAATATATATGGACTTTAGGCCCATATTTGATATTTTAAAGCATAGAATAACAACGAAATTAGGCCCACATTGTGGTCCATATTCAGCCCGCATATGCACAACCCACTTAAACACAGCCCACTTATGGCTGCATTAAATGTGGGCTGGGTCTGTGAGCTGTGTCGGGCCCCTTAATAAGAATATGGACTGGGCCGGTCCGACCCATATTTTAGGTGGGCCGGGTCTAGGCACGGTACAAAGTTCATATGGGCTTATCAAATATGGACTGACCCAGTCGACTTTATATCTCTACCTTTATTTGAAGGTCTGGCGTAAAATTAAGTTTCATTTTAGGCCTTCTATTACAATAGACTTGAAATGAATCTTCATTTCAAACTTTATTCAAAAGGCCTAAACACACAAGGCCTATAGGCTTTACGTGCCAAGATATTTAAGGATTAAAATAATGATTGAGCTCTCTAAGTAGATTTCACATCAACATTTATGAACTTTTCTTTCTTTTTTTTTTTAAAAAAAAAAAATTGTCTATTTACTTATCTTAATATTGTATATTACAACTATGAAATATATTATTATATATTTTTTCTTCTTTTAACTTTTTAGTTTTTCTATGTACTTCCCACTGGGTTTTACATAGAAAGGTTTTTAACGAGGCATTGTTGGGAGGTTA
>JXTC01000340.1:303273-337333 GCA_002914845.1 Trema orientale
TACATACAAAAACAATAAAGAATTACAAAAGTACTGTAGATTGGAAAATACCATTTTATAAAAAGTTTCTAGAACAATATCATTTATATAACTAGTAACCACTATTCGAAAACTGGTTACTGGTTACCAATTACCAGTTACTATTTTAGAAAATGATATTTTTTTAATTTTTTTAAAATGGGTATTTTTCTAAAAATATGGCACCAGATTTAGAAAAAAACTGAGCCCATAGTGTTTTCCTAATATTTTTCTAAAAGCACTGAAAGTGGCCTAATTTTCACCCCCCAAAAAAAACGGAAAAACAAAAATAGGCAAGTCGACTCATGATGGGGACGCCAAAATGGAACCAGTCACCAATTTGTAATTAGTCACTCTTGAAATTCGTAATTAGATTAGCAATAAGAAAATATCTTGTTTACTTGTAGCCATGCCACTACTTTTTATGGTTCCTCTATTACTTTGGTAATTTCTTACTAGGGGCTCGGTTGCCAAAGATGGATGTGGTAGGTATGCGCCATTTTAGTAAAATTATACGCCATTTTAGTAAAATTATATAGTACGCTATTTGTTATAAATCCTTTGAGATGTAGATATTGCCTAAATTTGTAGTCTCATGTGGATTCCATTGCTTAATTAGATTCCTGATTACAAGCTTAGCTAACAATATATATTTATGCTACTTTTATTTCAAAAATAAATTTGAGTTTGGTTTCCTTTAGTGGAATATTTTGTACGTACGTAAATCATAGAAAACTACGAACATTTCCTAGAAAATATATTGTGGTTTCTTTTTTGTAGAAAGTTCTATAGCTAAATAAATTAAAGTAAACTACGAAGGTTTCCTATCAACCATCATAGTTTCTTTTTTACAAAATGTCATGTATCTTAGAAGATCACAAGAAACTATGGAAATCATTGTCGTTTCCTTTAGGAGAATGCTCTGTAACTAAGTAAATCGTAGGAAACTAAGAAGGTTTCCTAAAAACTATTATGGTTTCTAATTTGCAGAATTGTCTGTAACTAAGCAAATCACAGGAAGCCACGAGAATTTTCTACAAACCATTATACTATCTTTTTCAAATCACAGGAAATAATGAAAGTTTCTTGGAAACTATTGTGGTTTCTTTTTTGCAGAATGCACTGTAGCAAGAATTGAGTGAGGCATTGAATAAGGACGCTAGAGAATATGACCTGGTTCTCAAATTAAGTAATTATATTTTTGAAGTAAAAGCAACAAAAAATTATTTAATACCAATTTAGTTTTTGATTTCAAGAATAGCAATAACTAACTTATTTTTTTTAGGAAACTAATTTGGTTTTTGATTTCTATTTCTTGATTAGTAAAAATGGTTTCTAGCTTCTAATATTAGTTTATTTATTTATTTTTTTTAAAAGAACTAAAGTTATTTACGTACAGGAAACCAAACTAAAATTAAAATAGGAAACTAAACTGGTTTTTAAGGAACTTTTGTGGTTTTCTGTAATTTATTTACGTACAAGACATTATGCTAATAGGAAACTTTCGTAGTTTCCTGTAAAAAAAAGATGGCTTATTTACTAAAATGCCATCGCATTTTATAGCTCCCAAAATTTTTTAGAAAAATGCTCTACAAAGGTCGTACGAAATTTTTATTATTTTTGAAAGATCATAAATTTAATAATATTTTTTGAAAAATAGATATAAATATCCAAAACCCTAAAATATAAATACCATTAAATATAAATGCGGCATGAAATACAAGTACTATTCCTAGTTCCTCACGCACCTATAATTAACATTCATAAACATCTCATAAAATAATAAACAAAAATGTTCAAATTCACGACATACTCAATAGATATGAGCTTGCTATCAGTGCAACATTAAATATTTATGTGTACCATGTATATATAGATATAAATCGTTAAGAGCACTACTTATTTTGCTTTTATGTGTTGGAAACAAACAAACAAGCGTGACACTAAACGTAATATGTATACGTACAGGTTTTGTGTTTCACTCTCATGCTATGTGTTCATGATCAATTAACTTTGAGTTCAGCCCACAATTAATCAATCAGTGCAGCCTTGTTCGGTTGTACTCCAAAAACAGATTTCTCAAGTAGCCACTTTGCAATTGTTGAGTCGCACGTATTAACTACTCAAGTGAGAGAAACAGTCTTAAACAATATCACGTCCCTGATGTCCCTAGCCAAAATATTTTTTTTGTCCCTTTATTCTTAAAAAAAAAAAAAAAGAAGCGATTTATGATCTTTTCAGTTAATTTTTATATGCCCGATCTCTTGACTTGGCATGAACTAATTGTTTTTTTTTTTTGTTTTTTTTTTTAAATTACCACTGTTATTTGAGACACTCATAAATACATGATCTGATCATCGATCCAAGGAAACTGAGCGGTTGGATCTCTTTTTGTGACGAGTACAAATTAAACAATCCTACAACACTAAATTATATATATATAAAATTAATAATGCACGTTGTATATCATTATAATCGTTAAATCATTATTAAATAATAATGCAATCACTAATAAAATATATATACATAAGTAAAAAAAAATACCTACTGAATTGACAACACAGCTAGGTACTAATTCAGTAGGTATTTTTTTTATACTTATACATAAATATTATTTTGACTAATTAAAATTTATTATGCATATTTTTTTATATTAAAAAAAATAAGGAAAAAAAATAATATACATATCTTTTTATACATATTATTATAATTATTAGATCATCATAATGACTAAAATAAATATATATACATAAATAAAAAAAAAAACTTACTGAATTAGCAACGCAACCATATATTTATCTACACATTACTTTTACTTGTGGGCTATATATATGAAAGGTAAATCATTATTGTCAATTATCAAGGAAAACGACTGTAAATTTGGCAACACGTGTGTGTTCAATTTTCAAATGCCTTTTGGGGCCATGTCCACGTGAAGGCATTAGTACAGCTGGGCAAAACCTCCATTAATGCCAACATACAATTCGCATGGCCTTATCTACTTCACTTTCCAAGCCTTTCGTGAAGTTAAAATAATAGATTAATAAGTTCTATTTTCCTCATTGTTCAGTTAAATAATAAATTTTGTCATACGAAAAACTAAAAGCAATACTTAAAAAATCACTGGACAGCTCAACTCAAACCAAAGCACTACGAGATTTTTGATTTTTTTAATCCAAGCCGCCAGCCCGCCACTCTCACTAGCTTTTATATTCTCTTAACACACGACCGCATATTCTTTTTTATTTAAATTATAAAATCGTGTGGCTTCCCAAACTCCACGTGAGAGAGAAACCACGCAATACAAGTAAATGTCACATCTTAGACGAACAATTAGTAAATAATTCATCAAATATAAACTCCCCCAGTTTGTGAACTACTAAAATTAATTTAATAACGAACTTTTTTTTTTTGAAAGCAAAATTTAATAACAAACTTTTAATGCCATAGTACGTAAGATAAGGAAGAATAACTAGGTTAAGGCAGTACCCAATCTAAGAAATAAAAGAATTAGCCCAATTCTAAGGAGATTCAAAATTAACCCAAATTAAAATTTGAATTCCATAGTTTAATTCATTCTCTCTTAAAATCTTCCTGATATTCGAAATTCATCCACTAATCCCCACTTCTCTCGTTCTTTCCACTTTTTCCAAATACCAAACATATTTAGATTATTCTAGTAAATTTGATACTCATCGATTGTTTTATCTACTAAGATTTACAAAATTTTGTGAGTAAGATGTAAGTGTTGAATTTTATAGTCACCAAAAAAAATAAATAAAAAAAAATGAATGAGAAATTTGGTGGAGAAGATCTAAAAGGATCTTTTAAAAAAAATAAAAATAACAATTGCTACTCTTATTAAGATTTTTAATTTTTTTTTTCGGTTTTCCATTGTGATATAACAGATCTAAATTGGGTAGTCAGATAATCAGTGAAAAACAAAAAACAAAAAATTCTGATTATGGACCAGCTTTTGAGGGGTAGATCCAACCCCAGTATATATAGGAAGCTAATCATTATAACAGAAAGAGTCCACTAAAGCAAAAATCAGAACAAGTAACTACTTTGGCACACCACGAAATTTCAAGACCAAAGTTGAAACACTTGCAATATTAACAAAGAGCAAAAGATACATTAAGAAGAAGCAGAATCTAGCTAGATAAAGATGGTAGCTGTCTAGTAGCTAAAGCATCATCAGTACAGCTAATACCAAGATTGAGAATATCCCATATATGGAAATTAAGTAAGTACCAAATTACAACCCTCTAGCAGCCTTGGTGGTGTAGGTTGTGTTGACATTATTCCTTTCCTCAAGGTCACAGGTTCGATGGTTGTACGTAGAGAAAAGCAAACCCCACCCCGCCGCGCCTCCCCCCCCAAAGGAAAAAAAAAAAAAAAAAAGAAAAAGAAGAAAACTAGATTAACCCATTATATATATATTATATATATATGCATCTTTTATTCCCAACACTAGACCCTGATAAGGTCGATTGAAATAAGTGATGAGATCATGAAGATTATTTGCTTAGGATTGCATTCCAAAGATCTTTCCTGACCTTGGGCCTTGGCGGTGGGTGGTTACCAAAAGAAGGAGCAGTAGTAGGGCGTGGTGCAGGTTTCTCTTGGCTCGGTGGATTTGGATTGGCGCCAGGGTCACTCATTTTCACTACTAAGTAGTAGTACTACTTTCAGTGTTTCGGGCAGAGTAATACTACTACTACAACGGCTTTACTTTTATAGAAGGGGACACTATGGCCGTGTTCCTCAGGGCCTGGGCCTGGGCTTTTAGTTTCATTTTCGTTTTTCTTTCTTTTTCTTTTCTTTTCTTTTCCTTTTTTTTTTTTTTTTAAAAAAAGAACCACGATTCTATTCTAACGCCTAACCTATGTGTCCAAAGGTGCTTTTGGATTGAATGGCGCTATCTTTATGACTTTATCCGGAATTCGTCCTACGCGCGCATGACGTTGCTACCATGACGTTGCATGCCGTGACAAGGTCGTAAGTGATCTCCAAAGGGGCTGTGATAATGCATGAGCACGAACACCGCACGAAGTGAGTACAAGCAAATACCTAGCTACGATAAACACAATTAACAATAATAATTAGTTTGTTAAATATATACGAGACTTTTTTGAAAAATTATGTTCAGTTTGCACTCCGTTAAACTTTGTTAACTAAATATTTATGGCTATTTAATACGAAAATTCCTTGAAGACTTAATTCTTTCCGAGCAGAATCTCTTGATATTGAGAATTACCAATTATGTTACACTTATTTGTAATGGAAGCTTCATATAGTGTAAAATCAAAGGGTCCATCTGGTATTTCACATAGTTTATCCTAGAATTTCCCTTTTTTTTCCCCTAATTCAAAAACTATAAGAAGCTTACAGAAAAAGAAGAAGGTTTTGGGTTTTTCAATGGCTTTCGTTGCAAATAAGTGACTAGGCAGATCACTTCTTAAACCAATGTTTTTCACTGGTCACTGACTAGTGCTGATTGTTGTTACATACTCTTCCATAAACTTTAAACACCAAAACAAGATCATTTGGCCTTTTTTTCCCACTATATTAATGACTCATAATATTTTTTTTAATATTTATCATTATGTTATATACTTTTAATTATATAATGATTTATTGAGTTGAGTTCTGCTTTAGGACTAAAATTAAGGTTTGATTTTTATCTTTGTTATATAAACATTATTGATTTTCTTACAAAATATACATATGTCATTCATTTAATAATTTATTTTTAAGGTTTAGTTTATGGTTATTATAACGGATTTTACATTTCAGGAATGAGCATATATATGTAATATATATGAAAAGGGCGCGTCTATTGCCATTTCTTAGTTTACTCTTCCCACCCCTTTATTAATCAAATTTTTATATTACAAAATAATCCTTCCATAAAATTACGTAAAAGTACAATAGATGTTAAGTTTAAGAGAAAAATAAAACTTCTAAAAACACCCATTAAACACCTAACATTTGCATAATCAATAGTTCCTCAAGGATAAAATTTGTACCTCTTTTATCGACTCTTTTTGTTTATCAATTGCTTCAAACCAAATTCATGTACATTTGCTTTACTTATTATTTAAGTGCACCAAAGCTTGGATTTCTAATTCTTGTTTAAGTTTTTTAAAACTATTGTCTTTCACACCTCCTGTATTCTTATGCTGCTGTTCGTTTTCTGAAATAATATTTGAAATTCAGATCAATTAAATAAATAAAAATCTAAATTTTGAATTTAAGCCTTGAGAGACCTAACCTTATACTGAGTTAGAAAGTGGAGAATAAAAAAATATAACGATATATTATGCATTGCATTTAGTGACTTAGTATTTTAATTTTATTCATTTACTATTCAAAACCCAACAACAAGCCAAGTTGGGAAAGAAGAGGAGTATGCACAAAGTCATAGAAATAGACGATTTGGGGTGAGAAAAAATATAGAGAAATAGGATAATGAATCAAATGCTAAAGGGTTTGTAATTTAGAGTGTTATGAATTTGCTAAAAGTGTAAAAACCTAAAATTTTTAAGGTTAAAATTGTAATTTTTAATTGGGGATAATTTTGTAAATTTGTATTTTTGGAATTTAAAATTTAAAAATATCTAGAGTGAACCTAGACAGAATTTTGGTCCAGATTCATAAGATTATGAATGTCGGAAAAGTTTGAAAATAAGGACTAAAAAGAAATTTTTGAGGGGCTGTAAATAAAAAAATTTAATAAACGGGGCTAAAATGTAATTTTTGAAATAGTGCCTGTTGAACCAAGAGCTGCCACATGTCCCACTGACCTGACAATTGCCTTTAAATCCCCCATTCTTTTATTTTTCTTCACCTAAGCCCCCGAACTCTCAAAGAGAACCAAAGCTCTGTTGACATCCACCATCGCTGCACCGAACCTTGTTGCCGCTGACGCGCCAGGCAATAGCCTCCGCCTCTCACCAATGAACATCCACCGGCCATCGCGCCACGACGATGACAACATCAACCGCGGGCGTTTTCCAACCAAAAGTCTGTCACCAGTCATCATTTTAGCTCACCTCTGACATATCCAGCCTCCACTCGATGTTGCCGATTAACTTTAGCAAGTGGTTGCTGGCAACTCACCGCCGGTGAGTGATTTTTCTGATTTAACTATTTTTAAAGTTTAAAAAATGGCACTTTTGCAATTATTTTTGTTAAGTTATTTTTATAGCCATGAAAGTTATATGAGGTGATACAGGCGGTTGAATCATGAATAAATATGATAGTGTTGTGTTGAATCGAAATTCAAAGATGGAAGAATTTTAGAATTGAAAAAGTTGGTATTTTTCTAATTCAAGATAAACAGTGGTATTTTTACAAATCAATACGGCCGAAAGTGAGATTGGGCCTCGGGTTGAAATTAGAAAAGTGATATTTGTCAAAATATTTCTGAAAAGATGGTATTTTTATAAATATTCAGTAAAGTTGATATTTTTGTAAATATTTTCAAAAAATGATATTTTTGTAACTTTCGGAAATTAAGGCTTAATTAATGGTCGGGACTTCGAAATGAAGTTTTGACTTCAAATTTGGATTTAGTGAGGTCGAGAAATAAGTTCTGATATACAACATTGATATGTTTAAACATGGCATGAATTTCGAGACACAAGACTCGTGAATAGTCTCATTTTACGTGCCAAGGGCCCAGTTTTAGCTTGAACCCCCAAATTAGTCGAGTTATATACCTAACCTAGCTATTTTGGATGCTAAGAATGCAGTGGTGAAGTCAGTTCTACAATTTGAGACTCTGCTAAAAAAAGTCAACCTTTAAATTAAGCAAATAGGATTTGTGAAAATGCCTTTCGTACATCAAAACAATCAATAGGAGTTTCTACGAGCGTCAATAGTTTGGTATAGCTTCCATCTCTAGGAGGAGATTCAATTACCATATTTTTCACTATTTTTGTAAAATGTGATTGTAACATTTTGTGTGGAGTACTCTTGATGGTTTTATGAATAGTTTTGTGCATGATTAATTTTTGGATTTGACTAAAAATGCATGTGTTATGTTATTAAAATTGTAAAGGGCACAAAACAACTTTTTATTAAAAATCAAAGCACATCTAGTATATTATGGCATGGTTATTTGTGCCTCTTCACATATTGTATATACCATAGGATCACACATGAGGTCCATCTTAGGTATTGCAGTGTTTAGTAGGCGGTCAGCATCCCCGCCCTCGGTGAGATCCCGTAAACCTGCGCGGAGTCTTTTGATTACCCCTATTTGGTAGGCGTAGGCATTCAGTTGTCCCTCAGGTTCGGTAGGAATAGACATGTAGGTGTCTCTCCGGTTTTCTAGGATAGGTATCAGGCAGATAATACTTAATATATATAGTAAGAGTTACTCTGATTTTATGATGAGAGGATGTGAACTCACGGGTTGAGTTGATTTGTGATATATGCATTATGATTTTTCACTATGGTTTTTCTGTATGGTTTTGATCACAACTTTTGTTATTGAATTTCAATGTACAGTCGTTTGACTTTTAGATATTTTGTGAACTATTTTCAAAATAACTAACAATACAGAAGTTTTTGAATTAAATATTTTTCTGAAAAGGTAATTAGGTATCCTACTGGGGCATTTCATGCTCGCCCCCTACTTTTCTTTCTCAGGTGGTGTTCAGTGTGACTTGGGTAA
Organism: Trema orientale; assembly: GCA_002914845.1. Taxonomy (NCBI): domain Eukaryota; kingdom Viridiplantae; phylum Streptophyta; class Magnoliopsida; order Rosales; family Cannabaceae; genus Trema; species Trema orientale. The sequence goes on from JXTC01000340.1 coordinate 311,978, forward strand.
CATATGAGCAGAGTGACTTGGAAGAAAGCTTAGTTACTACTTAATAATTGGTAACTACTTAGAGATTCCTAATTTAAGTATCTAAAATTTGTATTACTTTTATGACCTATGCTATGGATTTGGTCTGTATAATGTTTATGCCTAAATCATGATGATGATGATAATGCTTGGGTTTTGTTTTATTAAATTTTATTAATGGTTTTTATCTAATGGTGATCACAAAACTGTGAGAATTTACACTTAAAATTATATTTCTATAAATTTTTCTAAAACTGCTATTAAATTTCCACTTGTAAAATTCCTTTTCTACCACTGACTTAAGTTTTAGGTTGTGACAAAAAGAATAGTAAATGATTAAAGTGAGAAGTACTATAAATGGTTGGAGTGAACAAAGTGGCAGGAATTTAAAAAACAAAAAGATTGCGTGGGAAAAGAAAAATACAATTTTAATAGTAAGGACTATTTTGGAATAAAAAGGGGTATAATAAGAAGTTATTGAAATTTAAATTTTAAATAAGGGGTGTTTTTAGTTAATAAGGTGTGGATAGAATAGACTAAGGTGTGACAATAGAGCCACCCATATAAAAAACTTATGCCAAATTGGTGGAGAAAATGAGTATAATATCTAAAATACTAGCTACATCCTTTGATTTCCTACCACAAAAGACTTTTGTCACAATTTGGAATGACAAAACCCAAATTTTATAACATTAAGGGGTTTTATTCTCAAAAAATGAGTTTAGGATTAATTTTATAAATTAATTTGAACTTCAAGGGTTTTTTTTTATTAAATGACCAATATTTATTTCAATTTAAACTTTCCTTTTGCATAAAAAATTCTTTTATAATGTAGGAAAAAAATTTATTTTAATTATACAATAATTAAGAACTAACATTTCACTTTCACTTAAAAAGGAATATGCACTGATAGTATTAAAACAATCAAATTTGAAACTAAAAAAGGGTAACAACAGGTAAGATTTTTGACATAAAGACGATATGAGTTCGGAAACAAGCCCCAAAATCATATACCATCAAAAAAGCCCAAAAAAAGGAACAAAAATAGCATAAGATAAAAAACAAATATAACTAAGTACGAAAATAAATAGTATAATATCAAAACATGAATACAATTAAGCAAAACATGAATACAATTAAGCACAAAAATAACACACTAACAGAAATAAGTGCGATTACACTAAAAAAATAATATCAAAAATAGACACGAGTAGCTATGAAAATAAGCAAGAACAATAAACAGTATGAAAACTGCACGAACTAGACACAAAATGACACAATTAATAATCTCATTTGGACTGACATGACATGAAATGCGAATGGGCATTAGACTATTTCCTATGCATTAATGCTAAAAAAGTATGTCAATTCTAAATTTAACATGTTAACACTCTTTTTCACTTTTGTTTAATGCTATCATGCTAAAATAATACAACTTACCTATATTATAATACAATTAGGTCTAATGTGACATAAGCAATCAATTGAGTCTCAATTGGTTTATGATTCTTGGGAGCACATGTGAGTATGTGAGAGGAGAGGAATTCGCCAATTTATGTATTGTTATTTTAAATAAAATTTTAATAAAAGGTCTAGTGTGAATTAGTTGATTACATGATCGATTTATTATTATTTTTTTAAATAAACAATGGACGTATGGAACTTTGCAGTTTGTTTGTTTGTTTTTTTTTTTTTTAATTTACGATTGATGGGTCAAGGATTTTTTTTGGAAGAAAATAAGAGTGGAGAGAGGAAAATACTGAAGGTACGAGTTCATATACATCCACTATTTTGTTGTTGGGATAATTTAAAGAAAAAAAAAATCCACTAACTCTAGTAGTTTATCAGTTTATCATAAAAACTCACACCTTCATATTAATATCAAATTAATCATTCAAAGTATTTTTTTTCTATCAAATAAGATCAGGCTCATGAATTTAGTCAAAATTGAAACTTTAGTTTATTAAAAAAGATATATTTATCCTTTAAACTCATAAAATATATATTAAAAATAACAATTATCGAAACTAATTATTTTTGTCTTTCTCTTTTTTAAAAAGAATATTTCGAGTGAAAATAATACTTATAGAATAAAAAGAGTTTCCATTATTCAAAAATATTAACAAAAAAGAGTGACAAAAGTTAAAATTCCTTTTCTTTTTTTTTTTGATGACTTAAATTATTCAAAATAATTAAATTGAAAAAAATGTGACAAATAAATTAAAAAATAACGTGGCCAAAATAATTCTCATTTTTTTAATTATTTTAAGTGAAAATATTAGTTATTGAAACTAATAATTTAAAGTATTCCAAACAATCAAAAGATTAAAAAAAAAGGAATGAAAATAGATTTAAAAAATTTCCATTTTGCTATTCCTATTTTTTCTCTTTTTTCCCCCTCTTTATTTTAAATGCTTTCAACTAGTTAAACTACTTTATTCTTAATAATGTTTTTATTATGTTTTAAATTTAAATGCTTTCAACTAGTTAAACTACTTTATTCTTAATAATGTTTTTATTATGTTTTATGAGTTTTAAGGGCTAGAGTGTTTTTTAAACAATATAAAGTTTCAATTTGACTAAATATGTCAGCCCGGACCTATTTGATATGAAAATGCAAATTTAGTTTTTAACTTGATATAAATGAAAAAGTGTGCTTTTTAAAAAAAAAAAATTATAAAACACTAAAAGTAATTGGCTTTTTTGAAAAAAAAAATATTTAATTATCCCTTTTGTTGTCCTATTAATTGCAAATCCATGTGCTCATCAACCTCACAAAGGAGTTGTTAGCCCAAGATTGACTACCCAAGAGGGAGATGATTGGGTTTTAAAACTTTTGAGTAACTTTTCAATTATGTAAAACTATAGACCACTATTTTTAAACTTTGAAGCTAAACAAACAATAATACCAAGTATATAGTAATAATATCAAGTATATTTATCACACTATATTTCAAACACTCAATCAAATAATTTGCAATAAAGTAAAGAGTGTAAGGATATAAAAAATACAAACTCAGTTTTTACGAAGTTCGACAAACTCGATGATTTGCCTACGTCCCCAGTTCTAGGCAACTAGCTTTGAGTTTCTACTATTCGGATCAAGATTGTGGGCTTGACCGACCCTTTTATAATAGAGTGAATTCTTCTTAGGCTCACCCATCCTTTACAATAGTCTTGACTCCGGCTCTATCATGTCTAACCTTAGATTGTTTAGATTTCGGTGCCAACTTTACCTGCATGGATTGTTTAAACAATGGTGCCAATTTTACTGACTCATATATTGTTTAGACTCCGGTGACAACCTCACCTACACTTAGGTTGTTTAGACTCCGGTGACAACCTCACCTAAATCGGGTTGTTTAGACTTCGGTGGCAACTTCACCTATGCACGAGTTATTTATGACTTTGGCGCTAACCTCACCTCAACTCAAATGATTTTACAATAATCAAGAGTGAACACACTCAAGAACTCTCCTTACAAAAATAATGAATATAATTTTTGGCTTAGGAGATTTGAGAACAATGCACAATAGATGCTCTAAGATTGACTCAATATGATTTGAAACTTAATTCAATATAGAAATAGGCTTTTCCACTTTAAAAGTAGTTGGATAACAATTTAAGTTTGTACAATCTCTCTTACAAGTCATAAAATAGCTTCTATTTATAAGCCTGTATGAAAACTAGCCGTTTATGATCGTTAAACACTATTTCTACCACTGAAAATGAGTGTTTGGTGGACCGAAATCACCAGCCATTAGTCAATGCTTTTGCAATGGTCATATTTTACCAACTGCTATAAAAATCCTGGTCAGACAATTTCAGCATTTTGACCATTTTTCAGATTTTGACAGCTTTTGGCGTTTTTCAAATTTTAATTTCTAAATTTGTTTTAAGCACTTTAAAAACATTGGAAATCAATTTGAAAAGAATATTTTAGCTATTGCAAACTTGTTTTAGTTTCATAAAGGTATTTAACAATGATTTAGAAAGTGTTTATACTAAAACATATTCTAGTTTACAAATAAAAAATCTCTTTTTAGCCTATTTCACATAATCATGATTTCAAAAATATTTGTAACCTATTTAAAGTTAAGAAATTATGTACTAATGAATAATAGCCCATTCAAATTAGTCATGATTTTCTATTTTCAAATTTCTATAATAAAATAACTATTTTAAGCTTAAGATAATTTGAAAACTCTTTTGAAAGTATGAGCTAATGTAAAGAGAATTTATGTGCAATGAACTAAATCAAATATAAGACTAAGTATGAAATATATTTTATCTAAGCATGGTCTTGTATCTTGATTGTCCATCTTCAAGCTTGATTCTAATAAGTCCAATATGCATCTATCTTCAAACTTGATTCTTTGATCAACTTGATCTAGAACTTGAAAATAATTTCACTACACACTCCAGTTAAAACATTAGTACTAAATCAAATGTTTGTTATCTTCAAAATAAGAGTAAGTAAGATTGAAACCTTAATAACTCAACAATCTCCCCTTTTTTAATGAAAAAATATTGATTTAAGAGATAAAAGAAAATATGCAATAAAGATATGAAAATATAAATTTGACAAGTTTACTTTATTCCTTACCATATTTTAAGCTCTATCTCAAAATATGCTTGAGAAAGTAAAAGGACTTGCTCCACCTTTTTAACTAAATTAAGTATCATAGGCATATTATGAGAAAATTAAAAATGTATGCTAAACGAAGTTCTCCCTCTTAAAATATGCATATTCATAAATAAATTTCTTTTCTCTCTTCATATACATAAATCAACATTTTTCTCTCCCTTGTGACATTATTCAAAAGATAGAAATAATTTTTGAACTAGACATCACAAGGATTTGAACATGTGCACATGATTGAAAATATCCATGGGATTGTAAACATTTATAGGAAAAGTTAATACATAAAAATCAAAATTTTTCTTTATACAAAATCACACTAGATTGATTCCCTTTTTTAGCTTAATATATATTTTTTCCCTTTGAAATTATGTTAAAAGTATATGAAAGAGAAATACACAAATAATATTCTCCCCATGTGAAAAAAAAGTATGACAAGTTATGTAATAAGGAGATGTAGAGGAATTAAGAATTGAACAATCTTCATTTTTGGCCCAACTTGCAATGACACTTTTCTTTTAACCACATTAGATGCTTATTTTGGCATATAGCAGTTTGGCATTTTGTGCCCGAAATGTATCATTGTGGCACAAATTGTCAGTTTACCTTCAATGTAGCACTTAGGGGCCTTAAATAAGCGATTGGAGTGCATTAGAGCCATTAGATATCGTCTTGGGAAGGAGTTAAACAATCCTAGCTCTTGATCTTCACTGAGAGAGATGCATTTAATGCAACGAGACCCCTAGTACTGTAGCAGTCCGGCTACAGGCCTATTTCCTGGCGTAGTACATCTTAGACCAGAGAATACAAGCAGCTGTCAGGAGATCAGTGTAATGATGACCCGTAATTTACGAGATTTGGAATCGACAGCTAATTTTGTATACGAAATTACTAATAAAGTAACTTAATATTGTACCTATGACTATTAAACCTATCTATTTGGCACATCAATTCGAATTGGATTGGATTATTTATTGAGATTGGAATGAATTAGCATGAATTGGACTATTCACTGCTACAGTAATATATTTGGTGTAATCTAGGACTAAAAAACTATTACATAACAAAATAACTTTTCATTTATGAGTGCAATTTTAACTATACATTTTTTTATACGATGAAAAAAGATATATAATAAGTTTTTATATGATATAATTAACTAAAATTGAAAATTTTGTCGAGATTAAATATTATATTTTAAATCAATGTTTTGAATAAAAGTGGAAGCATAATACTGTTAAGTTTTACTTCAAAAAAAAAAAAAAAAACTCTTAAGTTCAAAATATGATTTTAAATAATAAAAAGAGTGAACTACAAAAAAAAAAAAAAAAACTTGAACTTTGAGTATTCTGCAATTTAAACCATGAAGTTTGGACTCAACAAAATAATACTTAGAGATTAAGAATTTCTGAAAATCAATACACTAGATTGACTTTTTTACAAATTTTAGTAATGAAAAAATAATAATATCATCTATTAAAACTAGAGTAGTCCTTATTATATTCCTTAATTTTGAGGATATTATTACCAGTTAAAATAATTCAAAAAGTCAAATCGTAGTATTTATTTTCAGAAATTCTTAATCTCAAGGTATTATTTGGTAGAGTCCAAATTACAAAGTTTAAATTGCATAACACTCAAACCTTAGGGTAGATTTTTGAAATTTATCCTAATAAAAAAAACATATTGGAATGCAAAATTGTGTGAAAAAGGAAAAAGAAAAAGAAAAAGAAAAAAAAAGAAAAAAAAAAGGCCATAAGGGTTTACGGGGGGGTACAACTTTCTGTTGGTTATAATTTACAAAAAACGTGACAAAATCAAAGATGGGCGGAAGCATGTAAAACAAAATTTTTTTCGGAATATAGTTTTTCTTAAAAACATTTTACGATCTTTGTTATGATCTAAATACATAAATATAATAGGTATCTCAAAAAATGTGTCTTCCTTCCTATGCATCAAGCTCGAAACTGCAGAGGTATGTAGGCATCTCAATCTTGATCAACTCCAAAGTGAGAATCTAAGAACTCTAATGGCCTCTAATGGTGACTCCAAGAATTTGTTTCCTTCTCACTTTTCTCTTAGTTTTCTAAAGCAACTGCAAAACTTATGTTTCAGTCAAAACTGAACATAACCCACAAAAGAGGGGGTAGGAGCCTACAAAGGTTCCTCCCAGGCTTAGGATATGGGCTGGCCGAATTCTGCTCTAAGAAGTAGACTAGTTGGGCCCAAAAATCCACCTTCCTGTTTAGCTTTTTTCCTCTTTGTGTAACCACCCAAAAAACTGTTTGAGTCCAATTTGGCTAATCTCATGTAACCCAAGATGTTGGTGTAGGTTGGAGACCTAAATGGACCTATTTAATTCAAGCTCCAATAGACAAGAGCCTAATTACAATTAACTCTTAATACAAGTGGGCTTGTACTATTAGTTATGGATTTACAAGAAAATCATTATCTTTTGAAGCAATTAGTTAATTTAAGGGAAAAAATTATCTATTTAAAAAAATACTTCTTTAAATAGAAAATATTTAATAAATATATTTCGAATAAATAATGTCAATAATTTTGAATATTTTTTTCCAAAGAGTGTACAAAATCTTTTAAAACAATAATTTATTGTAGGACGTAAAATTCATTAATTTTATGTTCCTACTTTTTTTCTCTTCAAACAACAAGCCACGTGTCTTAGGCACGTAGGCAAAATTAGTGTATATATAGATATATGGGTCTGTCTTAGTCTCATAAGTGTAAATTTAGGTATTAATGTCCCATTAAAAAGTATAGAAGCACATTTTCCAACACTCATACTATTCGAAAATACTTTCTGCCTCCCAAAATTTGTTTTTTAGTCTTGTGTAACAATTTATTTAGAGTGAGTAACATTCTTAGAACATGTAATATTTTTAAATTGGGGCATACTTATGCTTAATTCATTTTTTCTATGGAGCAGTGTAATTAAGGTGTGTGTATATATATACACAAACACATATAGATGGCCAATCAATAAGTATTTTTTTTTTTCGTAGCCGTTATATAAACGGTTGGAAAAAAATATCTATAAATAAGTAAGAAAAAAAATTCTTATTGGATTTTATTTTTTTTACTTATCTATAGGTATTTACTATTATTTTTTTAAGTTCTTAAATTATTGCCTAAGTATAATGATTTGAGTAGGTGGAAAAAAAAAATTAAAAAGTAAATCCACACTATTTAATTCTCTTTTTCTCTTTATCTTTTTACCATGAAAAGACGTGTAAAATATTAGATTTTATATATATATATATGCATGTTTTCAAGCCCTTTATATCGGAGCAAATGGTAAATGAGAAAAAAAATGAGCATATGAACATATATATATGTATATTATATGCTTATATAAAGAGGGTATGGATGTAGTCCTCTCAAGAGGACCAGTTTCGTTCATGTTTTGGCCAATACATGTCATGTTGGACCAATACGGTATTAGTTAAAACGTGACCCGTGTTGGTCAAAACATGAACGGAACTGGTCCCGTCGAGGGGACTACATCCGTGGCCATAAAGATAGATAACAAAGTTGACGCGGACTCTTAAAGATATCTGAAGAACATGTCAACAATAATATTAAGAAAGGAGATGGCACTATTACACTCAAAGTCACGCAATTTAATTAGTATTTAATAAAATGATTGGAAGTGAGTGAACACGACTTTGTTCTAGATGTTTTTTATTTTTTGGTTATTAATTAGATGATCTAGAAACATTGAAATCCTCCAAGTATTTAAGTGTTGAATTTTATTCTTCCAAGTTTCATGCACTTGCACCGATAATTGACAATCATGAGAGCACCCCACCACCCAGAAAAAGAATGTACAAGTTTAAACTGGTTGGTAATAACATCACATGTTGAGATTGCAAATTTGAATCTTGACACCTTATAAAAAGATATGGAGCTGAACAACCATTAAAACTTAAGGAAAAAAAAAAAGAAATTCAAAAGATCTAGTTTCTCCAATTTCCATTAGAATATAGAGCCAATGTTGCTCCTCTTCCTAATAACTTAATACTATATGGGCCTGTTTGGGATAGCTTTTACTTCTTGAAGTAAAAGTATAAAAAGTTCTTCCTAAAAAAAATGGTAGGTCCATGCTTCTTTAAAAAGATCTTTTGGATACAAAAAGATCTTCTAAAAATTCATCCAAACACTCTTAAAAGATCTTTTGAGCCTTAAAAGATCTTTGAAAGCTGTGCCAAACGGGCCCATATATATTGAGAAAATTACGTAGTCTAATATGATATTAGTTCAATTCTCACAGTTACACTTTCTAGTTTATTAAATGTTAATTATTGAATGTGTTCGACCTTTAATATATTTCGGCGGTTCTCGTAATATATATATATATATATTTTGTGTGAATAGGTCAATCCATGTGGACATGGTTAGTAATTAATTACTCCTGTCCAATCCAATGAACTTTGAATTTTAGAGTTTTAGAATTTAATCCAATCCAATTATGAGTCTGAATTAAAGGCTTCTTTCATGGTTATCAGTTCTCAAAATTCTATTAGTTTTATGGTAGTTTTCTTTAGAAAATTCTGCCAAAAAACACTGAATCTAATACCATCCTCCAAAACTACAACTCAGTCTTAGAAAACACATGTTAATAATCGGTTTGTGCATTCACATATATCAATCGTTAATTCACTTTTCCTCTTCCTTAATATTCAACCTCTATTTATATCATTGCAAAAATGAAAAGATATAATTACCATAAACTATCAAAATTTCCAATATTTATCATGTAGTATATATTTTTTTAAAATTATTTGGTTCACATTTACCTGCCTAAGCCTAGAGTGCAATTTGTGAGGCTTGTGAGGCATAAGGTGGAGTTAGATGGAACATGTCTCTTTTTGCTTCTATGAGCATGGACTATTCTTCTATGCACATGCTCTAATTTTACATTTGGCGAACAAGTCATCAAAGGAAAAATTTCCAAAGAGAAAAGTATGCACTGGAGAACATCAATTCCTAATCTGTTTTTTTATTCGCCTATGATTTAATTTGGGTATACCTTTTTGCTTGATTAGTGATCACGTTCACTTTGTCAAACTTTGAATTAGTGAAGTAGTGCATGTACCACTGTCCAATATTATCGATCACATTTTCAACTAGAGTCAATTTGGTCAAGATATCGTCCTATAGAACACTTGAGTGTTAGAAATTCAAACTTTGAAAGCACCATAGCTTTAGCGAAAAGAGCAGGGTCCAATTTTGCATTGGATTTCCATTGATTTGTCCAAATACGTAACTCTTTCTCTGTCTTTTCGGTTTTTCTTTTTTCTACAATAAGTTTCCACACGGATAAGTTATCTAATGTTTTTGTCCTTTTATTTGATTTTAGAAACGACTTTCACCAACTACGTAGTGGCTTATATGGCAGTACTGCGGGAAAGAAAATTGCGTGTGTCGGTTTTGGAAAAAACTAAAACCTAAACCCTAAATATAAAGGAATAATCCACAAATTTTTATTCTATTATCTTTCTTTTTCTAAATACTAATAAATATTAGAGTAAAAAAAAAAATTGATTCATACATCAAAATCCCCCAAAAATAATTAAGCAACACCCCGATAAAGAATTAAAAGATGCAAACGAATGATTTACAAAGAAGTAAATAAGCTTATAGATTTTCTCTCTATTTTTAAATATCATTATTATTGTTTTTCTTTGTCATACATATATATGGAGTTATGGAAATAATTTCTGTCTTTTCTGACTCATTCTAGATTTTGTTAATGAGTTGTTAAGATCCATTTAATATACTCTTCGCGATTTTTGTAAAGAACAAAACTAGTTACAATGAAAAAATTGTAAGAAAACATCACCATAAAATTATATATACATACACATTCAGAATTAATGAGATTGTTTAAGGAAAAAAAAAACATGGAACGAAGAAAAAAAGTCTTGATTCTAAATATAGGGTTTTTTTTTTTTTTTTTGGGGGGGGGGGGGGTGGTCTTGATTAAGGTTTTAATGTTTTATCTTGAAAAAGAAAAGAAAAGAAAAGAAAAAAATGATTACACAAAGCACATTATTTATATACAAAAATTGAGGAAAAAAAATTAAATAAAATACCAAAATTAATTAAACACAATAAAATCTAATTAAATTATAGCTTCAGACCTAAGCATTGTTTCGATAATTAGTATAACAAAATGAGGAATGTACAAAGTAAAAAGGGTATTTTTGGAATGTAAAGAATGTAAGAAGCAAAAATAATAATAATAAAAGGTGACTATATTTGTACCCTAAGTAGTTTAAAAGCACCCCTCTTAACATTAAAAAGACTAAACGGGACAGACTTTTAAACTAATGGTATACCCTCTCTTCTAGGCTTGCATCTGCAATACCATTCCATTCCTCTCCTTTTCTGTTTGTCTCTAGAATCCAAAAACCCTTCTTTAACACCCTTCCTTTCCTCTCCATCTTGACATTTTACTTTTCCTCTTTAATATTGGTCTCTCATTTTGAAATCGTTCTTCTATTTTTTCCTCTTTTATTTATTTATTTATTTATTTTATGAAACTAAAAAATATATTCAGGAGACATCTATCAAATCAATCTCAAGATCAAACTAAGGTCTGAGAAATATAATATGCCTAAAAGACATCAACTAATGATGAAAACTAGAAAAAAAATTAAAGGAAAATAAATGATAGAACAAACTATTATTGACCATGAATCCATATCAATAAAATAAAAAATAATGAAAAAATAGTGGATCAATACTTTTCAGAAACATTTAATGTACTGTTCTAATTTAATTAAAGATAGAAAGTGAAGTAGATAAATTAAAGATTGATCAATAACCATGGAGATGAGAGAAAGATACGTGAAAGAGATGGGGTGTAAGGATTTAAACAATTGTCCTTTTTGTCATATTTTTAATTAATAGGGTGTCTTAATATTAATAATGGGTGCAAATATAACACCTTAAAATTCTTTTGTGATGTAAAAAGAAAGCAAATGTACATAATCTAATAATTGATGGATTTGGAAATTTAAGTTATAACTTGACCACAACCAATCAAAGGTTTTTTTTTTTTTTTTTAAAAAAGAAAAAATTATAACTCGACCACTTCTTTTCAAATATTTTTCTTTTTTGAGTTATACATCGACCACAGTTGACTATGAGCATTCAAATATTTTTTTGCAAAGAATTTTCAGAAATAGGTATTTACTAAAAATTATTTTCAAAGGGGTCTAGTAATTTCCCCATTATGTTTTTGTCAATAAAACATTCTTACTTTTCTGCGAATGGCTTTTAAATAAAGTTTTTAGCTAGGGATATGGATAGAAATGCCCCTATTCAGTCCCTTGTTTTAATTTATATCATTTTTTCGATTTCATGTACACGAATGTCTTTTTTTATCAGTTCATCTTTTTATTGCAAATTTACCTATATCGTCTGTTTTCTCTATTTCTTGGCTGATTACCTCCACCTCTTCTGCTAGGCCACCTTTGCTGGTAATGTGGAGTTGAGAATGCCTCACTCGCCGCTTAAACATCAAACAAAAGGCGTTTTCTCCTATTCGATCTTGGTCGTCACCACAAACAAAGTCAAATCAGATCCGAACCATTCATGAGATCTTGACCCACCTTCGATGCCATTGATGTCTACGAGACCATCTTAGGCCATCTGTAGCAAGGGAGCTATAAAAATTATAATTATACTGAAATATAATGGTAAAAAATATCAATATATAATGGGAGGTAAATAATTAGGGTGAACTGCAAAAAAAATTACTCTCAAATTTGAGTATTATGCAATTTAAATCCTGAAATTTGGATTATGAAAAATAAAACGCCGATATTAAGAATTTTTAAAAATTAATACTTTGTATTGACTTTTTGATTAATTTTAGTAATATCCTACATTAAAATTAGATTAATTCTTATTATTCTCCTTAAGTTTGAGGATATTATTATCTTTTATCAGTTAAAATTATTTAAAAAGTCAACTCAGGGTATTAATTTTTAGAAATTCTTTATCTTGGGGTATTATTTTGCAGAATCCAAACTTTAAGGTCCAAATTGTAGAACACACAAACTTAAGGGTATTTTTTTTTTTTGCAGTTTACACAAATAATTATATACAGTAGTAAACCAATTATATGCAATGCGTCAAAAAGCGGTAAATTAGTTATATAAAGTAGTAAATCAATTATATATACTGCTAGATTAATTATATATTTCGGCAAATCAATTATATACCTAAGTAAATTAATTATACATCTTGATAAATCAATTATATAAGCTAGTAAATTAATTATATAATTAGATAAATTAATTATGTAGAGTGATACATTAATTATATGTTATGGTAAATCAAATATATACACAAATAGGTCAAACTGACGCACATGGGGATATAATGGTAATTCAAATCATTAAATCCTAAAAAAATGTAGAAGTTAATAAAATAAAATAGAGATTTATTAAAACATGGCTTAAAAAGAGGCAGTGTAGTTTTCTATTTTAGCTTCATATCTCATCAAGCCTCATCGTACAATAATAAATGTAGAACGTAGCTAAATATGGAATGAATAAAGGAAGCATAATTTTAAATCATTTGAGCAAAATGACTTTAAGTGAAAGAAAAAGTCATGCCCAGAATTTTTATTTATAAAATAACTTGAGCTATCTTAGAGAAAAGACACTTAGTTAGAGGAGGACATAAATCTGACCTTTGGAGACATATTAATCAAAAGAGAAATAAAATCAGCGAAATCGATAATTGGGCTTCGCAATACAATCGTTGTAAACAAAAGAAAAAATAAAAAACGGAGCAGACCACCACTCAGTAGGACAAACAAAAGAAGGAGCACGAAAGGCCAACGAATCAGCTACACGATTACCCTCGCGATAGATATGAGTGACCACAAAATCCATATTAGCGATGTAACCCAAGGGTCTACATCAAGCTGGTCTCCAATGGAAAGGAACTTTAAGAGAACGTGCCAATAGAAGAAAAACTACGTAAACCGAATCACTCTCCAACCAGACACGCTTCTAACTATATTTTCATGCAAACTTAATCACATGAATCGCCGCTGCCAATTCTGTCTCAAAAGTATATCTAACTCCTAAAAGAATAGAGAAACATCCGCAAATAAATCTTCTATGAGTCCGAAATATACCTGAACATCCAGAAGGACCTGGTGCGCCATAAGCAGAACCGTCGTGTTGATCTTGACCCAAGACAAAGGAGGAGGTCTCCATATAACTTCAACAATAGTGAGCACTTTTTAAGGTCTACCTCTGACCCGAAGCTGTCGCAAAATCAAAATCTCAAGTCTTCGAGTTAAACATAGAGCTTGAAACCAAAGACTCAGTCTCTCTAATAAAACAAATAAGAGAACAAATGCCGAAAATATAGACAGCTTTTTATTTTCAAAAATAACCAAATTCTGAAGATGCCATATCCAAAAAATAGAGACCAAGTAACTTGAGCTATCTTATTCTTTGGCCCCGTTTGGTTCACCTATTTGAATATGTGTATTTGAATAGAAATTGTAGAATGTGTTATAATTGGAATGTGAGACATTTGAATGGAAAAAATAGTAGAATGTGTTGTAATTAAAATAGGAGTATTAGAATGGACCATTCAAAAATGCCTCCCCCTTTCCATTCTCATTCAAGACACAAAAAAATAATTCCAATGATTAACTTTTCGGATGGACCATTTGAATGGAAAAACTGAATTGTTGAACCAAACACACATTCTAAAAAATCATTTGAATAGAAAAACTGAATTGTTGAAACAAACACACATTCAAATAGATTTTCTATTCCAATAGAATGGAATGGTAGAAACAAACGGGGCCAAAAGTTTTCGATATTATCATTTTGCCGAAGGACTCTTAATTTTATAACATATATGTTGTTCGTAGTCCAAAAGAAGGTATATGCTGATCCCTATAATGATTACACACCAACACCACTCAGAATTCATAAGCTATAAAACGTGATAATTTAAAAGGCAGTCAAAAATCCCAGCATAATGGCAATTTGATGTAATCCATACACAATGGCTAAAAAAGGGCTGAACAGCCCTAATACGTTAACAAACATCAGTCTCTTTCAAAAAAAGAAAAAAAAAAAGACAAAATCAGTCAAAACTAAAGAGAAACATTCACCCCCGCTAAAAAAAAGTAAATAAAAAAAACAGAAAAAACTAAAGAGAAACATGACGCAGAAATGAACATGGGTCATGGACCCTACCATGTGATGCCGAGGCATCAACATCGGTACCCCGCTTGGCCCTTGGCATCAATGAAAAATAAAAGTCAAAAGCTCTTAAAACGACAAAAATCAAAAGCCAATTCCGCCACAAAAGTGATGGCCCAAAGATTAACCTCAAATTGAGAAAAAGCTATGAAATTAAAGTGAAAATCCCACCACATGCTCATCCACCTAGGAAGTAATTTTATTTTTGGGCACGCAATAAGCCTTACCGTGGCATATAGCTAACAATTGGCATAACAGAAGCCAAAAAATCTCAAAGGAAGAAACTAGAATACAAACATCAAAATTACAATGAACATTGACCATGAAAACAACATTTACCAGAGAAATCTCTATTAAGATATGTAGGAATTATTTAGGCTTGGATTGAAAAAGATCCGACATAATTATGAGCTTGATCTTATTTGCTCTCGGCCGTGGGACATTATTGAAATTAGATGGCGGTGGATGGCCTTTCTCTTGGCTTAGGTGTATTTTTCCTCCTAGTTTCACTCATTTTCCCCCTTTTTTTCTTTTTTTTTTTTTTTTTCCAAATTACTAGTTCTATTTTCGAGACTAGTTTGGCATTGTTGTGCTAAGTAAAAAATTTCTTATTCTAATAAAGCTGGAAGCAAAAGCTTTTTAGAAGATAAATAATAAAATAATTTGACAAAAAGCAGATTTGCCAAATACTAGTTTTAACTGAAATGATTCTATAATCAGAATTACCACAAACTGATGTGTTTTCTTGGCATCTTAGGTAGGAAGATATTTCTGTTTTGGTCCGACAAAAACGGTTTTTCTCTGTCCATAATTTATAGGAGTGGACAAGGGGAAAAGTCGATTCTATTTAATTGGTGCTGACTTAAGGTCTAGTAATTATCATATCACAATGTTAGAGGGCTTATGACAACTACACACACTCTCTCTCTCTCATAAAGTTGGTTGATCGGATAAAAAGCAAGGTTTATATTGCCAAGCACTCTTCTAGTGTGTTCCAGAGAACACTTCAGCGTAGTCGTTGTGTCTTATTGTTTAATACACTGGATACATACATAAGGGAAAACAAAGAATAAAATGGACAAAGAATGTTAATTCAGATTGAGGCTCCGCACTCTTCTTTCAAAACGTCCGCGAAAATACTGTTCTTTCAGATTGCCATGTGCCTTGTTGTAACTGGAACGAGAAAGCGAGTCCATTGTGCATGATAACATATAATTGGCGGATGGAGATGAAGGAATGAAGTGCGAATTGGTGTTTTGCGTCCATCTTAAATTTTTCGGGCCCCATCTTCAAGTATTGTAGGGACCAAAGATAATAATATCGAGTATCTAGTCCTAGAATGACAAATCAATAATTCACAAAATCAGAGGAGATTTCACGAATCACATTCACAACTCTCAGATAGCTACATATTAAACTAACACCACCCTACCACAAATTGATCCGCAGTGCCCAAAAGATAATTATTAGAGCGAGCAACTTCTTCATGTAGGAATTCATCAGAAATATGCTTCCTATACTGCGTTTTATTGACTCAAACTTTTATTTACCACCCGATGCGATGAATCTACTAATTGTCAATAAAGTGGCTTAGAACGTGTGGCAAAGACTTATTACTAAACAAGTGAACCTTTTTCTTTTCATTTTATTTATTTATTTATTTTTTTTTTTTTTGGGATGGTTTCAATCGCCTCGTCTGTTTTGGTTTTGCTGGTAAAATAGATCTATGTATTGTTGAAAGAAATAGCTCTATGTCACAGAGTACACGACAACAGTTTTATGCACCATAAATGAGTTCTATCTTATCTACCGAAATGGACCTAACTTAAGTTCGACTAAAAACAATTTTTCTGAGAGTGTTTTAGAAAATATCACACTTATTTATGATCGTGAAATTTAGGACCAATCAATAGTCACAGATAACATAGCCACTTAATACAACACTAACACTCATAATAAAATTAATTTTCAAATATTCTTTAAAAAAAAGTCATTTTAGTCCAAATTACTATTCATCTAGTAATCTACATCTTAAAAATCTCTCTTACTAAAATTCCATGTATTGGATAATTGATAACAAAATCATTTATACATCCCTATACTAAATTTCCGTATGTTGTATGACAATAGGATATTTTTGAGTTCTTCAAAAAAATTTATAAGAAACACTTCTCTAGAGAAAATGACAAAAAAACGTTTCAGTTGTCACGGGAACTTCAAGATCAGAATATTAAACAATAGTATAAACAAAATTCCAATGATAATTGGCATAGGATACTGAACTGGAGAACTAGGGGATCTCCGAGTACTCTCATTGTTTCGAATTTTTTTCCTTCTTACTCAGCAAGAGATCTGAAAATCATTGAAGTGGTGCTTGGTGGCCGTAGAGGTGTCAAATGGGCGGGTGGAGCTAGCCCGGCCCACCCAAAACGGGCTTGGGAGGACAAATCCGTTCAAAAATTTTAAAGTGGAGCCTGACCCGGCCCGTAGACCCGCCGGGCTCCTAGATGGGCCATGGGCGGGCCAAGCCGGGAAGCCCTTCTTAGTCCAATTTAAAAAAAATATGTAAAAATCTAAAAAAATAATATTATTATTTGTATAAGTAGTTAAAAATATTAAAAATTTTAAATTAAAATATATGAAAAAATAAATAATATTTAGAATTAGATTAAAATTTAAAAGTGTGAAAAAAAAAGTATGTAAGTTAAATAGTTGAAAAAAAAACCTTAAGAAAATTATTTAAAATTAGATTGAAATATAAAAGTGTGAAAAAAAGAATGAGGGAACGTGCATTTATAACTATTGGAAAAAGTTTCGTATTTAAATTTATTTAAAAACTTAAAAAACTTAAAATAAAAATTATTTCTAGCGGGCCGGGCCAGGCTGACCCATGCAGGCTAGATTGGCTGGTCGGTCCGCGGGCCTAGATATATAAGCTCAACCTGGCTCTATCCCTAGGAACGGGCCGAACCCGGCCCGTTCTAATGCAGGCAGGGCCGGACCGCGGGCCAAAATGACGAGCCGCGGACCGACTCGTTTGGCCCAGCCCATTTTGACACTTTTATTGGTAGGTGGGTCATTTTTATAAAGGAGTGGTAGTTCATGTAACAAATTCATTCTAATGACCTTCACAAGTCAAACCTATTTAAATTCTCAAACATCAGCCTGCATTGAAGATACAGTAGCTACAGAATTTTACACAAGCAAGCCGATGAATAATACCTTGAAACATTTGTTAAACAATATTCTACAACAAAAACTAACATTTGGTTTCAAGTTTCTAAAAGTAAATGCTTCAGTCTGAGCACAGAGATAACAGCTTGGATGAAAGTATGAAATTGGTTAATTTGTTAACCCATTTCTTCACATGACGCCTTTGTTAGATGAACACTGATAAACTTGTAAAAAGATGGTAAATCTTCACTCCTTCCATCAGTCCGGTCTACGTGCCACTTTGCCACAGTAATATTCCTACTTTGCCTATTATGCTTATCCAATGATGGTTCTCAAACTGATAAGAAATCCTACTCCCTTTTTTTTTTCTACTCCTCGAATTCCAGAAGCATTTATGAAACAGAAAGGAAATAAATCACACATTTCATACGCATACATCATGTACCTGACGAATGATCAATTGAAGTGCTACTGTTGGCAATCAAGAATCTGCACACCATCAACTGATTTTGTAAGTAACAGAATTCCTAGCAATTAGGATTTAGGACGGTAGAAGTTCATACTTCTTTTCACAAGAGAAGAAGCATAAACATCTCACTTGATTCCCAATGGAAAGACAGTGCAATATATCACTAAAATGATAAACTACATTTGGTAAAGGGCCTCAGGACTGGAATCACTTCATGTTCACAAAATATAAATACCGCATACAGTGTCTAAATGCATTTTGGTAAACACGTCTTTACCCCGAAAAAAAAGTTATTTCTCTTGGTAAGGCTAAACCGTTTGAACACAAATTTTCAGTATGGAATTTATTTTTGACGCAACAGATTACTTCTTTATGAACAGGCAGACTATTCTGTTTTGTGATATACTTGCATGAAAGTAAGTATTTATAATGAGTTCTAAACATTGCCTGTTAACATGAAACCATCACAAAAAGTATGTAGATACGTTGCTGAATTTCCTTGGCATCGAACAACCATCTTATAGTACCTCTATTGCAGGAAATATTTTCCATAACGACAAACAAGATGACAAAAGCATTGATCTTTTTATGTTACAACAAATATTCCTAAAAGAAAATGTGCCCTCGTGTCCTTCATACATGGAAACTATCTCTTTCATTTACTATCTGATTCTCTGTTCTGCCAGTGAATGGATGTCACGTTATTGTAAATGCCTGAATGTTTTTGCTTTTCTAATTCCATGAGAAAAAGACAACGTAATGCTGTCAGGTTGTTTTTATAGCTTGTTTGACAGGATGGCGTTAACTAATTAAACCAGTAAGTGACTTAATATCAAATCCAGGTATATACGATCATATCTTGCCTCCACAAGGATAGATCCCACCTTTTGTACCTCCCCTCCCTCTCCCTCCCAAAAAAAATGTATATAAAAATTTAAAAAACAAAAGAGGAAAAAGAAAAAAAAAGGAAAGCGACAACACGAGTGGGACTAAGTATTGGGATTAAATCCCGTCTTCACCAAGATGGGGAAGAATTATGGGATAGAGAATTGGAAGGGACAAATTATGCAGAAGATCTAGATCCATGTCATTGCCTCTATATTAATGTCGTACATGTCTTTCTTAAAGGTGAAACAGGCAGACAAAAGCAGAAAAGATTAAAAGCCTTTTTTTTCCTTCTTTTTGACCAAAAGAAAAATTACTACTTGCATTGTTTACCAAAAAAAAAAAAAAAAACACTCAATTGCCAGCATATTGAAAATAGATCCGCAAAATTTAACTCACCAGAATAGATAGCTTATGATCCATCCCACTATTGGAATATGACTCAGGAACACCTTTACAGATGGCCAAAAACCACTACAATCATACATTAGACAAAAGTTAGGCAAAAGCACCACAAAATTATTCAATTTAAAGCTCGAGATTAAGAGCAGAAACTGACCCAAAGAGAACAATACATCCATATATTTCCAAGATTATACCAACTACTGGCCATCGAACAAAAAGAAAAAATAAGCCGAGAAGAAAAGATATAGAACCCTGCAGAAGCAAGGAAAAATTAATTTAAAATCAATATTTACAGCAGATATATTTATTTTTTCATGTAAAATGAACTATTGGATTCAAATGAGCAGCTATTTGTATGATGTCCAAAATTTTTATGTTCTACCTTTTCGATAAGTTAAAGAGAAAAGGCAAAAAGAAAAAATAAACATAGCTACATCAAAAATTATTTCCAACCATACAGGATGAAGAACAAGAAAATGCTTAGCACTGAAAGATGTTTCAGAAATGAAGCATCTCAAAAAGAAAGAATCAAAGCACTAAGAAGATAGAATTCAACGAACAAAAGATTTAGAGAAATGCTAAAAAGCACCTTTGGTACTTAGTACCATATAATAATAAACTAGNGATGCGGAGCGTCGTTGAAATTCGGAGATGAGACCCGACCCTCTATTATTATGGGATCCTAAGCACCATTGTTGCCCCTTCTCATTGCCCATAGATTTATTGTAGTTTGCAAAGGTTTTCCCACCCTCCTCCCTCCCCCCAACCACCTCTCTCTCTCTCTCCAAGAGTTTAAAATAGAGAAGCCTTCCAAATCCAAAGGAAACCATATAAATGAGGGGGAAAGATAAAGAAGAGACAACAAACTGAAAGGTTAGACAAAAGCTCCTGCCCGAACTTAAACGTACAAACTAATCAGTTAAATACTATGAACTTTTATCAGGTAGTTACAAGCCATATGATAAAATAAAAATATTTTAAAATGATCCTAACTGAGTGTTATTTCTTATACCTTGTAATTTGCTTGATTGGTAAAAAGCTTTAACGTAGAGCGCCAACCAAGCAAAAGGGCTACTCCAGACAACCAAAAGATCTGAAATCAGTATAAAAAAGTAATGGAATCATGGGTTTTTTCCAATAATAAATTCATATGTTGAGCTAAGGAAAAGCCTTACATTTCCCAAGGCTAGCAAACCTCTGTCAAAGAAGAGAATTACACCAAGTAACGAGAAAAAGATCCCAAACCCAATAAGACCTAAGCCAATCTCTGCAATTTTTGCATAGGAATATGAGAGTGAGAGCTAAATACTTGTAAGAATTAAAAGGACATAACCAAGACACTAGAAAGTCCATTGCCCTAGATAATTGTATTTTTAACAAACCTTGCACTGTTTTACGATGATCATCATAAACATTTTATTTAGAAAAGGAAAAAGAGACGAACCCTCCTAAACAGCACCAAAGCGTAAGAGGCAAATTATATATTTCAATAAGATTTTATGCAGGTTCCATCGCCAGGACAAAAAGAAATAAGGATAAGAATATTAGTTCCCATTAAAAATAGTAACTTTAGCCACCAGTGAAGGGTAGATTGAACAATCAGGCCCATGGTTTGCTCCCATGAGGTTTGGCATTCGATTCCTCATGGAGACCTACCAAGTAATATGCCAAAATTTTCTACCTACCAATGATTGTAGGGTCCCTTTTTCTTTTTTATTTTAAATATGTATAGGTAAAACCTCAGGGGGAGGTTATTTTACTCATAAAAAGAAGAAAGATCTAGACAACAAAAGCAAAAAGAAAGCAAAGAAAAGAGAAGAAACAAAGCAAAAAAAAAATAAAGAAAGCACAACTACTATTTAAAAGTTTTCCTACCAATTTGAGGCCGAATATTATAAGGAAAACGTTTAGGATCTTTCTTTACCTTGAGTTTAGAGAGGAAAATCTAATATTTGAAAGATTGTAGGGTTCAACGAGATGGTAAGTATAAAAAGAACAATAATAACTTACTGCCTTGATCTCACAACTCTATAATTAAGCATATATGCCAACTGATGAGGAAAAAAATTTATGATTAACAACATGACTCAAGAGGCTAAGAGTCGAAAAGCAGGTCTACACAAACATTGTGGTTATTCAATATTATATAGTCAAAAAGCAGGTTTGCACAAACATTGTGGTTATTTAATATTATATACTTACTCTTTTGCTCATTTATCTCATAGGCCATGTTGATAGTTCTTTCAACTCCACGTTGACTGTGATAACAAGCACAATCTGCATCCGAAAGGAAAAGACAGAACTAAGAAACTTACAAGAGAATTGGTAAAATATTTATATGCTTGACACAATGAATAACCACATTCAACAGAATTAATATCAAACATGGCACATTTCAAGGTTGCATATTTACCGACTCATATTTGCATAAAGACTATCATAAGATAAGGACAAAACAAATAATAAAATAAGCCATTCCTTTTTTTTTGTACCTGTGTTTTTGGGACCCTATGAAGAGGCTAATTTTCTTTTTTCCCTTTTAAATCTACTTGAAAAAGGCGGGTCAACACTCTTCAAGTTTTCACTCAAATCATTGAAATTCTGATCCAAAGACATAAATCAATGAATTCTATAATTGTGTAAAAACTAAAACTTTGTGGTAACTATATCCAATAAACTTTACAACTTTCATAATAGAACATGTTATATACGGTAATGTTGTAAACATTCCTGTGGATTCAAATAGTCACAACAATTTGCTCATGAGAACTTACAATATTGTCAACGTTAATAGGTAAAAGGACCATAATGGGCAAAAGGACCCATAAACGGAAACACCTCGAAGCAAGAAATCTTACACAAAGTGGCATAAAGCAAACTACAAGCTAAAGCATTAAATGGAAGCCTCCAAAGCTGGGGGAGAAAAAAGCAATTAAGGAAGTCAACAAGGAGTTATAACCAAGGCCAATACTGCTGCTTGCTATTGGTAACTTGTCTGCTCCGATGGGGTGTCCATCATTTATACTGTCCACAGACTATTCTGCTATTCCTCACCACCATCATTCACCATGCTCCTTCTCACTTCTGTATGACCTAAACTGAACCTTCCCCTGTTAAATCCATTACAACAGCTAGGCTTATACGTGCATAAAGCCAGTATCCTACTTTGTCAAACCCAAAGTCCAGTCCCTATCAAATCCAGGTTGCTTGGCTTGACTTCTTGAGCAATGATGATAGAAGACAAGACAACACATACCAGGTGAAAGGGGCATTTACATCATTTTCAAAATAGTATTCCCTTATTGGTCAAAAGGTTAATTGCCTTCCCAGAAAAAAAAAAAAAAAAAAAAAAAAAAAAAAAAAAAAAAGAAGATGATAATCTTCTTCGAAAATCAAAAGGAATGTTTTCGACATTACCATTATAGCATGATCTTTAACCAAGATTGCAAGTAAAAGGAATATTTTATGTCGTCATCCTAACAGATTCCTTCAAAGCACTAATACAATACTAAACAAATCAAAACTTCTCTTCTTAAAAGAATAAATAGTTGTACATCATTTCTCTTTTCTTTTCTCCCCTTCACAAAACTGCATCCACTTTATGTATCTATCTAGGACAGCTAAGCTTTAACTGATGTAATGGACCTAATTTGAATAATTAAACTCTCTTCCCCTTAATAGGCAAGTCTAGTATTTAGATGTGAACAATTTACGAGCATAGAAAAGGTTTAAGAGCAAACAACACCTTCCCAAGTTTAAGTCTTGATAATCAAAGAGAACTAGAATTAGCCTTACACCCGCTTGTCCCATGGGACTGACTCTTCATGGTGCATTGATCATCACCGTGGACATCGGTTTCGAACTATCATGAAATGGGATGAACCTAATTCAAGTAATTGAACACTCTTCTCCTAAATAGTCTAATTTGTCTTGATTCTACCTTTGGAAACTATCCCAAGAGGTTTGAATATGCTCCTATTCCTTAAAGCAAATCAAGATCAGAACTCAAAATCAAACATAAGCTTCCCTTCTTTGCATGCCAATACGCTGTGTTTCTAATATTACTTCGAGACTACAAACAACCCATTACTCCAAAAATCAATTTAAAAAGAGGTCCTTGCATCCATTTCAAGCTCCATATCAATGAAAAATCATGCTAAAAAAGTGCCGATCAACTCATTCATGTTCCTTTTTTTTTCAGTTATTGATATCCGAATTTAAAAAAGAAAGCTTCACTAAAATTGAAATGGAATCTCAATTAGGGTTTAAATGAGACGCATCCTTAAATTACATGTAACGGATTATACCAGTTGAGAAACTAAGCCGATGAAAAAAAAAAAAAAAAGGAAAAAGAATTGACACAGGAAACTAAAAGCATTGAAACCAAAATGTAAATCGCCATATAATTATAGAAGCACACAAACCAATATTAAATACAAATATATATATATATATACCTATAGATACAGTAGAGAGACTGACCTCTACAAGGGTATTAGCAGAGCCAGCGAGCAAGGGCGGAGTTAGTTAGTGTTGTAAAACCATGGGAAGTCAAATCTTCAACTCTTTATTTTGGGAAAGCTTTGGCTTCTTCTTTGCAAATTGTCCTCCGCCCCGTATAATGTTCTTCCATTTATGGGTCCGAGTCTTTTTCAATATTAACTCCAACGGAGGGTTATTTTTGTCATTTCATATCGAAAGAGGTTTAGTTTTCTAGAAGGCTCATTCTGTCCGGAAAACTTATAAGCCGAGCTTATAAAAATACTTGCCCTCGATTTTCCTCTCACACAAGTTACGAAATAAGAGGAAAGGTACCAAATTCCAAAA
Organism: Trema orientale; assembly: GCA_002914845.1. Taxonomy (NCBI): domain Eukaryota; kingdom Viridiplantae; phylum Streptophyta; class Magnoliopsida; order Rosales; family Cannabaceae; genus Trema; species Trema orientale. The sequence continues at coordinate 336,669 of JXTC01000340.1, forward strand.
TTATTTTAGGAAAAAAAAAAGTTGGGAAGAAATTGGAGAAACCCTAATTTGTTTGGGGAAAAGGGTTTTACCGTTCGGGGACATAAAATCGACTGGCCCTTAGTTTCAGCCATGGTACGCGATTCTCCTGTCCTCATCTATGAAAACTTGTTCATCTTTGCTATTTTGTTTCAACGCTTTTGTAAATATATTGTTCTTTGTTCATAATTATTTGTAAGAAAAGTTATTGATTTTTGAGATTTGCTCATCGTTTTGTTGAAGTCTGTTTTGTTTCTGTGATAATTTTGTAATAATTGGAATAGTATTGCAACTTTCGAATGTACATTTTGTTGAGCTGAGCTAAGTTCATGGTTTGATTGAGATTGGGTTCGTTTAGCTAACTTTGTTAATTAATCCATTTTCCAAGGCTGCGAAGATTCTAGCGAATCTGATTGTGATGGGTTCAGGGATACTGGCTAGGGCTTTTGTTCAAGCATACCGTCAAGCAATTGCAAGTAAGTTTCTTTATCATTTATCATATGGTCGTGCTTAGAATTGGAACTCAGAACTCTAGCTTGATTTTTGCACTAATACGTAGCTGGTTTGGTTTTGTTTATTGGGATTTTTTATTTTTTCATGTTGAGATAATTTTTTATTGTTGTTGCACCTGGGTATGACTCGTGGAT
>JXTC01000341.1:8381-103417 GCA_002914845.1 Trema orientale
ATCTTTTTTCTGAAAAATATCACATTTCAAAATCAAGGCTCAAGACCAATTATAGATAAAAATGCCCCTCGTTTTCTTTTAACCTCTATGAAAGCCCATTATAGACTTTTATGGCCCATTGCGTTATTTTAACATATATTTTAAATTAAATTTAGAGAAAAAGACACGGAGTACTATCTTTCAAAAAATATAGATAAAAATACGGTACTCATAATACTAATTTTTTTCATACGATCTTTTTTCTAAAAAATATCACATTTCAAAATCAAGGCTCAAGACCTGACTCATCTTAGATAAAACTAATCCATCTTGGCAGCGACGAAGACTCAATCTGCTTTGATACTGATTGGTCTCTTGACGAGACCATGAAGGAAGGTCGGTGAGAAGATCCTCCAAAAGAACTGACTTCCCTTGGACTCGTCTTCATTTCTGTGCGGACCTCTCCAGCCAGTTTCACGACTTTGCCAACACCATCACTACTGTCAATCCCTGCCATATTTGCCAAATGCGATTTAACTACAAGGTACTTGACTATACCTTCGTTTTGGGGCCTGTTGTTTTGATTAAATTCTAGTTTTGGGGTTTGGGAATGTACGATTTTTTTTTTGGGTCAATTTATTTGGGTTTTGCTTCTATATCTAGTTTGGGATTATGTACACTTTTACTTGTATCATTAGTGATGATTGAGTTGTAAATTCTACTTGAGTTGGAACTAGTTTCCATGTCACATTTAGGGAACTCTTGATACGAAACTTCTCATGCCTTTTTATCAAAGATGCTTATGATTTGATTTTTAATTTTGGTGTACTAGCTTCTTTTTTTTCTTTTTTTTTTGTGTGTGAGTTGAATTTTCTGAGCAATAATCATTACATCATACCTGCATGTTTCTCACGAAAAGAAGCATGGAAATTCGCTTAAAAAATTATAAGGAGATTAGTGTAATTTGACGTTTGCTACTAATATAGAATTGCTACCTTTTAATTTTTGTTGTTATTATTATTATTATTATCTTTTTCTATTGAACAAGTTGTATACATGTGAAAACTCACTTAAATTTAGACCTGCACAATTTTCATAGAGGTTACTTTCTTCTTAAAAATATTGTTTTACCTACCAAATGATATTATTTCATATCTTTAAGTTAGAATTAAAAGGACCGAATGAGATATTGGATGTGTAAGAACACTCTAGAGCGTCTAGTATTTCCAATTATTATGGAAATATATCTAAAGTTCTCTAATTTTCTCTTAAATAAACTTGGAGCTTTGTTGATGTTTTGAAAGTTTTTCATATAGAAAAAAAGAGACAGTCGAAACGAACTTGAGAAACCAATATGATTACCTAAGAAACTGGCTTTTTTTTCCCCCAAAACATGGATACTGACTTTTTTTAAGGAAATGATTATTAGCTATTCTTGAAACAAAAAATCAAACTGGTTTCCTACAATTTATTTACGTACAAAACATTCCGCTAATAGGAAACCACAATAGTTTCCAAGAAACCTTCTTCGTTTCTTATGATTTACTTAGTTACAGGGCATTCTACTAAAAGAAACCAAAATAATTTCCAAGAAACCATCGTGGTTTTCTGTGATTCACTTAGCTATATATCATTCTGTAAAAAAGAAAATCACGATGGTTTACAAGAAACCTCCGCAGTTTCATTTGATTTATTTAGCTACAGGGCATTCTGCAAAAATGAAACCATAATAGTTTTCAGGAAATGTTCGTGGTTTCCTGTGATTTATTTACATACAGGATATTCTGCTAAAGGAAACCAAATAGGTTTCTAAGAAACTTTTGTAGTTTCATGTGATTTACTTACGTACAGGATATTCCGCTAATAGAAACCAAATTGGTTTCTAGGAAACTTTTGTGGTTAAAAAAAAGATGGCTTATTTACTAAAATGCCATCGCATTTTCTAGCTCCTAAAATATTTATAAAAATGCCCTCAAAAGGTCTTACAGAATTTTTATTATTTTTTGAAAAGTCGTAAATTCGGTAATATTTTTTGAAAAATAGGTATAAGTATCTAAAACCCTTAAATTTATACCTATGTATACATTTCTGAAAGCCCATTATAGACTTTTATCGCCCATTGCGTTATTTTAAAATATATATTTTACATTAAATTTATACCTATGTATATATTTTGAAATGTAATTTTATTCATAAAATGTATACTAATAAAATACTTATGGTTTACATTTCTCCAAAAACGGGTATAAAAATATATTTTTTATAAAATAAAAATAGAAAACGGGTATACATGAAAATGTGCTTAATAAAATCTGTATTTATTAACTTTTTTTCTTAAACTGGATAAATCATAATTTGTATTTGGTATACAGGTTGACATATTGTTTATTTTGCTATAGTTCTTGAAAAACGGACATTTACTTAAAATGATAATACTAGGTATACCAACAAATTTACTAAATTTTTAATACAAACACATCTGTCGTGTGAATTATCACCATTTAATTAGTGTATTGAAACTTACTGTAAATAAATTTAATTTCATTTAGCATGACAACTCAATTGCCACATGGAATGATATTAAAAATTTAATAAGCTAATTGTATACTAGCATTATTCTTCTTAAAATGGGCCAAAATTGAGTCTGCTATGAGACCCGTAGTCCCTCTCCTATTTTTCTCTCTCTTTTTTTTTTTTTTGTTTTACTTTTATTTTTATTTTTCAAGTCTTCTAGAAAGACGTAGGTAAAAATCAAGAAGAAATGGGCTCATCGGCCTCATAGTCTCCCTCTTTTTTTTTTTCCTTAAATATTTATTATTATTATTTTTTAAAATTTTTGCAAGTCTTCTAGAACGACGACGTAGGTAGCTAAAATTCCAGAAGAAATGGGACTCGGCCCTGGTGAATTCGTAGGTAAGTTCCATGCAAGAAATTTAAGACTCTGGATCACGAACTAATAAATTAACCAAAAAAGTCAAACCACAATCAACTTTTTATGATTTTTTTTAACCTTTTCTTCCAGAACATATCAACTAATTTTCCAACCGAACCATCCATCCAATTTCTAGCTAACTATTTTTTTCTCCTGGTATTGTGACATAGTAATATATATAATACATATATATGTACACATATTATATATACCTGTCTATAGCTCCGACATATTTGTTCATCTAGCTTTCTTTCTACTAGTAATTAACTAGCTATAAACCACCACAAAGCCACGGAAATGGACAAAACCTCAGACGTACTACTACTTGTCCATGATCATTTTAATTATAGCTACTATGACCAAGTGTTGGAAGACAACAACAACAACGACGACGACGACGACGACGACGACGACGCTCTTTCCCTATGCAACTTCTCAAATGGAAACGACGAAGAAAACGACGTCGTTTCATACAATATTGACGACCCGAATGATGCTTTCGAATTCTCGTCCACCACCACCACCGAAACATTATTAACTACTGATCATACAGAAACCCTCCTCTTCTGTGGGAAATCCATTCCCTGTAGATCAAATTCAAATCTACCCATTTCCTTTCCTCAAACGACATCGTTGTCTCAGACTCCTCACGCCACGTCATCGTTTTCTAGGAGTGCTACTGGGTCATCGGGCTCTCTCAACAATGGTATTAAGGCTCAATCCTCTCGCTTCCATAATGTCCGTACTGCTACTACTACTCCTCCTCCTCCTCCTCGTCGTTCCAGCTCAGTTCGGTTACCGGAAACCCGGAACTCCCGGTACCACCAGAACTACTCGAGTAGTAGTAGTAGTTGTTCTCGGAAGCATAACGTTTTGATTGGACTGACCAAGTTTCCACCAAAGATGGAGCTCAGCGAGATAAGGAAGCGCCAGAGTCGACGGGCTCCGGTCCCGATGTTCTCCTCCGCTGCTTGCGGCGGAGATCAGCCGATTGTAGCCGGTGGCCAAAGTGGTGGGAAAGGGAATTGGGGTCTGCTTAGGCCTCTTAGGTTTAGGTCTAACCTTGTGAGCGCCCTGGCTAGAGTTTCTTTTGGTTGTATACGACATGTTTGAGATCATCTCGATCATGGTCCACGTGGTTAGCACGTGCCTGTTCTAGATCTAGTGTTGTATGTGTTGGTTAATTTTTTTTTTATTATTTATTATTTCAAAATATTGTTTGCTACCGGCCGATCAAGTTTTGAGATTATTGGCACGAAATGAAGGCGGCGTTTAAGTATTTTGTACTCGAACTACCTAGTCACAAAACAAATAAATAATTGGAGCAAGCAAACAAAATAAATAAACAAATGAAAATATAAAATAACAAAAATCCAAATTAAGTCACTTGAAAAGAAATTTCACTACGCACTCGATCGTCGGTCCAAGCTACGTATGGCGTTTTGTGATTAAACAAAAAGTCTAGTCAAAGAATTGAATTTCAATGGAGAATAATAACAAACACTCGAGAAAATAATTTGTAGTTGCCGGATAAGCCTGAGATATAATATATATATATAATTGAATAATTAATGGAAGGAAAAAATATAAGAGTAAAATGAAACAGATTTATTAATTATGATTAAGTATCTAATGTGAAAATAATTTAACAATGACTTGTAATCTTGGAGGTAAACCATTAACCCTAGACTTCTAAATTTTACTAAACATTCGCATGCCTCTCACCTTTCTCTTATTACCGTCAAATTTCAGTTAGTTAGAATGTGTTTGCAAAATTTTGACGCCATATTGCTTATTAATTGAAAAAAGAAATGACATTATTAAGAGCGAATTAGAACTCCAAAATGTTACCAGGAAAAACCAATTCAAAATTTATACCATCGAACTAGGTATCCATCCTACTGCGATATGGAAATTAATTGTACTATATAGTATTTGAAATAATTATATATAATTTTGTTGAGGCTTGTTTTCATAGAAAGTGATAAAGATTTGTACTAAATTTAATTTTTTTTTCCATATTTTAAATTTATGATCTAACAAATAATTAAAAAAGAAAATTAATACTATATTATTTTATGTATATACATAATACATCTTTATTATTATAATTATTTAGACTTTTCTATTTGTTATGTTTGTCATATATTTTGAGGTTAATTACTAATATTTTTTCCCCCTGAAAATAGCGAAACAATAATCTGAGCAGCTACTATATATATTATGATTTAACCGAAAGGAAAATTTAAAAAAAAAATTAAAAATTAACTATATATATATATATGTTGGAAGATAGTATTTGAGGTTTGATGTAAACAGCTTCCAGTACTATGTTACATTAGATGACATGCTACGCACCTAATCAATCTCGCTAGTCTATTTTTTTTCATTTCTAGGCCGAAAAGGCCAATCTTCTAGTTACCATCAAAATACAAACTAGATCTTTCAATCTTTTCTTTCATTCATTTTAAATTTTCAGCTATATATCTACTACTTCCAGAAGGTCAGCTACCTAGAGATGACCGTGGCACCGAAGCATCTCTCATTGTACATCATATAATATTATTGGTAACCTACACTTATCGGTAGCCAAAGGAAGCATCCTATTTATTTTATATAATATATATTTTAAACGTGTTTTCTTTGCATATAAATACATGACAAATAAACCCAACTTTTCCTCACTCACATTTTCACATCTTCATTTTCTTGCATACTTCTTTTCCTCTACAAAATTCTCTCATCCCTCCTATACTTGAAGCCTCAAATATTCAACTATTCTTAATATGGAAGACTCCAACGACAAAAATCTACAACCACAAAACTACTTGGACGACGAAACAGACGAGACGCTCTCCTTCTGCGACCTTCCAATTCCAAACGGCCTCAACGACGTCGTTTTGCCCCAAACGACATACCCCGAAAACGATTACGCCTTCGAGTTCTTCAACCCTAACGCCGCCGAGACCGAACCCTCCACCGAAACCGTCGTATTCTGCGGCGAAATCATACCTCCGAAACAAAAGAACGAGTTCCTACGACACCCCAAGAACGGCCTCTTCATTCGCAGAGAGTCTTTTAAAAGGTCCCACAGCTTTCGATCATCATCCGAGGTCGTTTCGGCGAACCCGGCGGTTCACGAGTATGGTACTACTATAGCTAGTGGCGCTATTACTCGTTCGAGTTCGGTTCGGTTCGGTCGGTTAGGTAGTGGTTCACCGGCAACGGGGAACTCCCAGTTCCGGAGCAGTAACTCTAGGAAGCATAAGGTTCTTATTGGGTTGGTGAAGATGCAGCCGAAGATGGAGCTGGGTGAGATAAGGAAGAGACAGCAGAGCCGGAAGGGCACCCCGGCACCGATGTTTCCGGTCAAAGAGAGCGGCGAACCGGCTATAGCCGGTGATCATGGGGTAGGTACAAAGAGTAGTACCGGTAGTACCAGTCACTGGGCTTTGTTTAGGCCGTTACGCTGTAGCGCCCACGTTGTTTGCGCGTTGACTAAGGCCTCGTTTGGTTGCATTCCTCATGGTCCTATATGAAGGAGTCAAACAGCGCGAAAATTATATGTTTTGTTTGTTTGTTTATTTTTTCTCTCTTTTTTTTTTTTTTTGGATTTTTATATGTTGGTTTCTATTGTAAATTATATCAACGTTATTGTTATTATTTGCCAGTTGCCACCCCTTTTTTTTCCCACCTTGCCCGGCTCTCTTTTAATTAAATTTTCTTTCATAAAAATATACTTATTTGAAATGACATAAATAATAATAGAACTCTAATTAATAAGACCCCCCAAAACATCTAATTCTTTATCTTTGCATCGAAATTTATTTTATAAAATTGATATGCAGACATTTAATTTTTTTTATGGATTTTGTTAATCGGGATGAAAATTGAATTTGTTGACATTAGAATGAAAACCACATGTGGTTTGATCTCTAATTATTGTTGGTTTTTCAATTAAATAAAATAATGTTCTCGTCATAATTACTTTTATCTACATCACAATCTTAAAAAAGACTGACAAGAGAAGGAAAAAGAAAACAAAGAGGTAAAAGGCCTTAAAAACATAAGGGATACATCTATATATATCGGAGAGAATTTTGACATTTACCTATTAATAGTTATAAAAATTAAATTTTGATTGTTAGATAAAAATTAAACGGATATGATTTACTGGTTAATTAGCCAAAAAAAATTTAAAATATTTATTATTTATTTTACCTATCGGTATTTATTTTGATATTATTCAATTAATTCCGTAATCCGATTCCTCCATTTAACCACTTTATGGCATGTTTACTAAAAAGTAATGGGAATCATATATGTGGTAATGATTCCCATTTAGTTGTTTACCAAAATATGGGAATGGGAGAACTGTGTGGGGTCCACATAAAATTGGGGGAAAAGAATGGGAATGCTTCCCCCCTATCATTCTAAAGAATGCCATTACCTGTAAAGACTTTTATCTATATATTTATAATTAAAATATTAAAATATAATTTTATCCCAAAAATATCTATAATTCAGTCAATTATAGCATTCCCGTTACGTTTCTTGTGTTAAGTAAACATATGAATGGTGTTTTAATGGTTTTGATTCCATTTCCCATAAATTTAAAGTAAACAACATAATATAAATGATGATTCTGATTCTCTTCCATTTTTCTCCCATTGATTTTCCCTTTCATTTATTCCGATTACGATTACGGTAAAGTAAACATGCCATTAATATTGTTAACTATTTTTTTAGAAAGGCAAATACATTTAATCTAAAAGCAAATCTCAATCTGCTTAAGAGATTAAGGAATAATTATTGCATTATAAGCATTCCTTAATCTGCTTATTTTTTTTTTAATTTTTGACTAACATGATTTTTTTTTTGTGTGTGTATAAAAAGAATAGAGTTTATTTTAGTATTTTTCCATTATGTGAATTTTTTTACTTTACATTTTTTTTTTCAAACATTCCTTAATTTACCCTTTTTTTTTCTACTTACGCGATTTTTTTTAGTTTATAAAAAAATAGAGTTTATTTTGGTACTTTTCCATTAGGTTTTTTCTTTTTTTTTTTTACTTTACTTTTTTTTTCTCATTTATTTCTTTTAAAAAATAAAATTTGTACTAAAATTATAAATCCTATAATGAAAATCAATAAAGAGTATATATATATTTTAATAAATGATGGATGATGGCAGAAAAAAGCGTTGCCAGAAAGTTAGCGCTCTGTTTATTAAAAAAGAAAAGAAAAAAAGAGAAAGACAATGGGAAACAAAGAATAAAATAATTATACCTATCGGTAGTAATTTTATTAATGTCTATCGATAGTGATTTTATGAAATCAGTATTTGAGTCTGACTCTGTATACAAATAACCATATGTTTGGCTCTTTGCGCACAAAAAAAAAAAAAACACTTTTATTGAATTCAATGAAACCTTCTTCTATTTGTGATTTTTATCAAATCTCACTTAGATTTATATATATGGTCCAAATTAAAGTTAGAATTATTGAAAAAGAATATTTTTTATCTTTTAAAATCAGATAAAATGAATCAGAAAAAGAATTTTATACTTCAAGATTGCTACAGCTGGATTCTTGAAATGTTACAGATCATTCACTGGTCTAGGTGGTTTTCCTTTTTGGTTGTTTCCGTGGTTTTCAATTGACAATTTTAAAGTGTAAATCTAAAAACCCTCATTTTATTAGGAGCAAGTTAGGGGTTTAACAAAATTTGGAGTAAAGACAACTATTAAAACTAATACGGTTAATTTTGGACTAAAATGCAAAAATCGTGTAGAAATTGAGGCCATTTTGCAATTAAATGGGACTATATTAGGAGAAATATATATTGAACTAATGGGTTAAAACGCAAACAAGGAAAGAAATGCCCAAAATGGGTTGGCAAAGTGGCAAATTTTTCCCAAAAAAATTCCATCATTTTCTCTTCTCTCCTGATTCTCCATCTTCTTCATTTCGGTAAACTAGTGCTAAAATGTTGTGGCCACCACCAATGACACATGCCCTATCCTCTGAATGGCAAGCTACTATGTAGTCGACCTCCTAGCCGGTGACACCTTACTCGCTAGCGAGAAGAGAAATGATGTCGTGGACCCGAAACGACCAAATTGTCCTACTCATAGTCGATTTGTCAAATTCGGCCACAATCTGTCGCTACTACCTCATCCAATCAATCACGCAGACACTGAGAGTGTTTTCCCCCCAAGATGGCATCACCCAATTTACGTCGTTCATTGGATTTAGATGGAGAAGGTTTTGACTGCAAGAGAAGTTTGAATTTGATATCCGACTGTTGAATAGCCGAATTGATTGTACCATTGTATTGCACTCATGAAATGGATTGTGTTTACATATAACACAACAGTTGAAAGTGTTCTTTTCTAAAATGGCATCAGTAAGAGGTCAAGTTTTACCTCGTTTTGAATACCAAGGCGCGGGTTTGTCAAGAATCGAGGATATTAAAAGCTAATATCGACTCCCCAGCTACAGTGGTGAGATCCATTCTATCATTTAAGAAACAAGTGGAAAGGCCATTTTTCAAAGTAAGCGAATGGAGGTTCCCGAACGTCGATCCAGTTTCTAACCAAGCAACCACAAGCATCTGATAGCTAAGCTCAGCTACTACAGTAAGGTATGAGATTCAATTATTATGTTTTCAATTGTTTTTAATAAAGTAAAAACATTTATTAAATAGAAATTAGACAGACGATTTAAGTTACTTTACTTGTTCTTGAAAATAACAAAAATATCTTTGAATTTTGCAAATATTTAAATGTACAATTCAATTGTATTATGTAAAAATTGGTTCTTATATGGGTGACTTTTCAATGAGTATTTTTATTTTTGCTCTATGAATGGATAAATTTGACTAATTTAAAAATAAACTTATAATAATAATTCATCTCATTAAATATATTAATTTCTAATTCTTTTTTATTTATTTCCTTTTTGAAAATTTAATTTAAAGTTTTATTTTTTAATTACCTTTAATTTAGAACTATATGTAATTGTATCTTCAATATTTCATATAATTTCTTTTTTACTATGCGAAAGGTAAATTCCAAGGTAGTATAATTTTCATATTATGAATAAGTTGTTTTCCTAAATAACAAAAAATGAATAAAACAACTACAAAAAAAAATTATAGGTGAAACAGCTTAAAATTTGTACATCTTTTGTTGTTGTTTTTTTTTTTTTTTAACGAATAAGATAGTTGAGAGTGATTTGGAATTATTAAGTATTTTTCATTAGGTTCATTTTCTTATAAAAGAAAGAAAATAAAAAAAAATTGACCAACTCATCAGGTTACCCATCTTTTTTGTTTTAAATAACTTTCTATATTTATATATGTACTAATTATAATAATATTTTTAGTAAATCTATTAATATTATTTTAGCCATTAAATTAAATCCAATGACCCAAATTAGAGTATCCATCCATAGAGTAAAAACAAAAATCTTCATTAAAACATCACTTTATATATATATATGACAAAAGTACGGCCCACGGTCCTTTTTAAAGGTGCTTGACCTTTCTTTCCCTCTCTCCTTCTCACCCACTCTCCTTTTCTCCCTTGTTCTCTTTCCTCTCTAGCTCTAGGTAACCCCCCTCTTTTGCCCAGCTACCACCGTTGGTCGACACCCTTCCCTTCAGTCGAAGTCGTGCAAACCCAGACCCACTGCCATCAGAACCATGTAGATGCATGGAGGGGCCAAGAGAATAACTCCCAAACCGCCAGGGTTTTCAGCGATCTAGCCATTTTCGACCATACCAAGTCTTGTCGTTGATGGGAACTGAGAACTTAATAATCTAGCTACCTTCTCCAAGCATTTTTTGATGAGTAATAACTCTGATGAGCTTTTTCGAATTTTTAGCCATTTCCCTAACAAAAAGTTAGCATTTTTGTGATTATTTTGCGAGAGTTGTCATTATTGATATATTTGAGGTGAAATTAGTGTGAATAAGCTATGAGGAAAAGAGATTGACATATTCGAAAGTTAGAATATGAGATTGAGCCTTTTTTAAAATGAAAAACTGGTATTTTTGTAAATAGATTCTGAAAGTTAGTATTTTCATGAATAAATTCTTGAAAATTTGATGTAATTGGTCAATTTGAGTTAGAGATACCGGAATGGTTTCTGAGGTCAAATTCGCGATTAGTGGGCTTCAGAAATGAATTTTGATATACGCGTCTTACAAAATTCCAGGTCCAAAGCACCAAAAATTGAAAAATCACAGATATGCTGAATTTTTTGAAAAATTTTGAATTGACTTAGAAAAATATCGCTTTTAATAAATATTTAAAAAAAACCACTTTTTTTTAAAAAAAAATGGAATTTTTCAATAGTACTCGAGGTAAAATGTTGGGTTTTATAGGGTAATCAATCTAGTTACGTGAGGTAACCAATCAAGTTACCTCAGGTAACTGGACTGGTTACATCAAGTATTTCATCAATTATTAAAAAATTTTATTTTTCTAAATACTTTTAAATTTGGTATTTTTCTAATTAAAATGTGGGATTTTTAAACAATTTCAAAATATAGGATTTTTCAATTTTTATGAAAAATTACCATAAAAATTTAAAGTTCCGCTTTTGACATGTAACACTTGTATGTTTCAGCTAGGCTCGAGAATCGAGGCACAAAGGCTCGACATTTATCTCGATTTGCGTGCTAAGGCTCGAGATCACACCCAACTCAGAATTCAAGAAGTTTGGTGTCTAACCTAACTTTTTCAGACATGCCAATTGTAATGACAACATCGGTTTGAGAATTTGGTTGCTCGTGAAAGCCGACCCCTGCAAAGCAAGTTATTTTGGATCCAGAGTCGCCCTTCGGATCTCCAAACGACTCACAGGAGCTGCCACGAGCTTTTGTAACGAATTATTGTTACTCGATAGAGATAGGGGTTCAATTACCTAGTTTTTATACTTGCTTTGATTTAAATGATACATTATGACTTATTTTGGAAAATAATACGAAAAATCTTGAATTTGAATGATTTGAATGGATATATTAATTTGTGAAGTATTGAGATATATTGAATTGTTCTGGAATTAGATTGTGTGATTTTTATGAAGGTTTTAAAAATTTTTGTTTTGGAAAAATACAATTATTATGCTGCCAATTTTCTATGAATCCTAGGACAATATCAAGTGGAATTTTAATGCATGATTTTTTGTTACCTCTTTATTGCATGGTTATTACAAACTTTCTTACATATTGTATATACCATAAGATCACATATTTGAGTTCTATTTTGCCATACTGTAATTAGATCAGTGGTGAGTTACTGTATTGCTAGGTAAAAAAACCTAGGAACCCGTGCGTGGGGGTTTAGCTGATAGCCTGATATACCTTCTGGTAGTATCAAGATACTAAGTACTTTTGATAATGAGTATTAGAGAACTGTGATGGGGGGATGAGATCTCACTTATATTTATTCGTTGATTTTTGATATATACAATTGTACGGTTTTGGTTTTGTTTGAATATGTGGATTATACATGACTTCTAATTACATACGAGATTTATCATGCATGTTTGAAAATTTGTATCTAATAAACAATGTAATTGATTCGTACTGAGCATTCATATGCTCACCCTTTTATTTTTCCATCATATAGGTTTACAGGATCGAGATAGATCTTTAGTTGGTTGGTTGAGTTAATTACTATATTTACTCTTCGCAGCCCTATCCATCCCTTTGGGTTTGTAGCCTCTGCTGCTTCTCTTCATTTTCTTCATTAACTATATACACATGATTCTTAATATATATATATATATATAAACGGATGTATAATGGAGTTTTATTAATGATAGATGACTTCATAAATATGTGGATATTTTGAATACTGTGAATGGATAATTAAGCTTTCAAGTGCTTGACTCTTTTAGCATTCATACTTATTGAGTGATTTCAAATGGTGAAAATTTGCTTATGGATAATTTTATAAGCTTTTCTCAAGATTGTCTTTTTCTTCAACTTTTTATCATTTTCAAGGATTTAGAAAAATAGAAACTTTTTCACTAATTTTGTAAAATAATTTATGGAACTTTTATTTTTGAAATTCTCTTCTACCACTGACCCAAGCTTTAGGTCACAACATATCTCACACTGTTAGCACATGCAATTACTAAGGCCTCATTGGATTGCATTTGTAAAAATCTAAATTTTTAAAGAGTATTCTAGTAATTTAATCCAAAAAAATAAATAATTAAAAATTTTATTTTATATAAGTGGCGGAACCCATTTTTGTTTTTAAATGCAACACTCCTTCTTTTCTCTATCACTCTCCTGACAACTCCATCTGCCACTTTCTTTCTTTCTTTTCTTTTCTCTATCACTCTCCTGACAACTCCATCTGTCACTTTCTTTCTTTCTTTCTTTTCTCTTTTCCTTTTTTTTTCTTCCTTTTTCTTCCTCCTTCAACTATGGATAAACTACCAACTTCTCTCTTCTCTCCATGTATAACTATAAGGACACAACTAGCATGAATCTTACCACCTTACTCTTTGCCATGCCACCTTCAAAATCCAACCTCACCCTCCTTGGTTGGTTGTCAAAATACGAAGTTGTAGGCAGTCAAACTAAGCCAAACGATCATAAAAAATGAAAATAGCCGCGAAAGTTTCTAGTTGCATCATGCCGCCGTCCGATCACCTAGAGGGTTACCGCTGGTCTCTTTGGATCGGCTCATCACGAGCTTCTATTCAAGACCCTTCTCACGTCCTAGTTCACCGCCTGTGAGCATTCTGTAACTTTTATCGTCTTTATCATTGATTTATGGTATTTTTATAATTATTTTTATGAAGTTATTTTTGTGGCCATGAAAGTTATATAAGGTAAAATAAGGATTTGAATATTAATATTTTTAAAAAATAGCACTTTTTCAGAAAATATTTCAGAAAATATCATCATCTTAGAACTATTTAAGAAAATATCATTTTTCTCAACTCAGCCTGAGGCCCAATTTCTGATATACCACATTTATGACCCAATACTTTATCAGATTACAAAAATACTATTTTTTTCATAAAGTATTTGTACAAATACCAATACTCTAGAAATAATATCACTTTTAGCAATTTTTATCCACAAGTCTGAGAGCCAAATGACCCAATTTTTATTATGGTTATAAAAATACCATTTTCGTCCGAATTGGGTTACAAATATATCAACTTTCCATTTTATTTATAAAAATAATATTTTTTTAAACTTGGCCCAAAGTCTATTATCAACCATACCAGCCCAGTACTATGTTAGATTTCAAAAATACTGCTTTTGAGCCCGAATTAGAAAAATACCACTCTCTTCAATTTAAAAATTCTCTCGATTCGGATTTCAATCATTCAAAACTTAGCCACATATTCAGAAAAAGATGATATTTTTCTAAATACTTTGAAAAAAGTGATATTTTAGTAACTTTTGGAATTAATTCCCAATTAAGGCTCACGACCTCAAAACGAAGCTTTGACTTCAAATTTGGATTTCATGAAGTCAAGAAACGAGTTTTAATATATAACATTGATATATTTCGATGTGACACGAATTTCAAAGTACGAAGCTCTTGAATAGTATTGTTTAACATGCCAAGGATCAGGTTTTGGTCCGAACCCAAATTTGTCGAGTTAAGTATCTAACATAGCTAACTTAGACGCTAGGAATGCATTGTTGAGGTCCTTTTTACCATTTGAGACTCCGTTGAAGAAGTCAATCTTCAAAGGAAGCGAACAGGATGTATGAAACCACATCTCGAGCATCAAAATGACAAATAAGAAATTCGACGAGCGCTGATAGCCTAGCATAGTTATCATCTCGAGGTAGGGGTTCAATTACCTAGTTTTATATCTGTTTTGATTTAAATGTGCATTATGACTAATTTATGAAAAATGGTGAATAATATGATGGTTTGATAAATTGATGAAAAATAATGGGTTATATTGGGATTGGATTGTGTAATTTTTATACATATTTTAAAATTATTATTTTTAAAATTATGATTATGGAGTGATACAATGGATTGCTGCCTATATTATAGTAAATCCCAAAATAATGTCCAATAAATTTTTAAAGCATAATTTAATTAATTATTAGATGTATAGTTATTATGAACTGTTACATGTTGTACATACCATAGAATCACACACATGAGTTCCATTATTGCATTACAGTAGTTTAAATCGCTAGCGAGTTGCTGCAGTACTAAGTGAAAGACCTAGGAACCTGAGCGGATTTTAGCTGATACACCATTAGGTTGTATCAGGATGCTGGGTACCTTGGTAAGGGGTATTATAGGGCTGTGATGGGAGGATGGGAGCTCACTCATATACATTGGTTGATGTATAATATGTATAACTATGTGGACTTTGGTTTCATTGAAAATGAGGATTAAATATGATTTTTAAATACTTTGTGATTCTAGGTAAATCGATTTGGAAAAAGTACTAACCATGCAAGCTTGAAAAAAAAGTTGCATCCATTCAAAAAGGTAATTGAATTCCTATTGAGCATGCGAATGCTCATCTCTCTTATTTTTCCACTTCCAGGATATACAAGAGCGAGATAGACTTTTGGTTGGCTAGTGCAATACTAAAGTTATTCTTCCCAATTATGTCCACTCCTTTAGATTCGTATTTCGTTGTAGATTCTCTCCTTTTCTTCAATGATTATCTTGCCATGTTTTAAATATACTTACAAGTAGATATATGGGGGGATTTTAAATCACAATTATTAACTTTGTGATTTGAGGAGGTTTTGGTAACTGTAAAAAGACAATTAAAAATATGGATGTTTGAGCTTTTTAGTATGATACTAAATGAGTGATTTCAAATAGTGAAATTTAATTCATGGATGATTATTATGGGTTTTCTAAAGTTGTCATTTTCTCCCATAAGTTGTCATTTTCAAAGGGTTTAGAAAATAGAAACTTTTTTACTATTTCGTTAAAAATTATTTTTACTAATTTATAACTTGTAAAATTACTCTTCTTCCATCAGCCTGAGTTTGGGTCGTGACAGCATCCCTCATGTCATTCCTTGTTTGTTTATTTATCTTGACAATGGATAGGATTTGAATCCTAAACATTAACATTAAGTTTGGTTATTCTGTACGTATAAAAGAGTTACATCATGAACAGAAAAATTATATACGTTTCCCCTTGTTAATTTAAGTTTTTTATTTATTTTGATAAGAGGTGAGAGGAATTATGGGACGCGATCGCGTCAAAAAATGAAACCTTGACCATGTCTATCATGCATTTGATGCAAGTCTTATGTAGAAAAAATTGTACTGTTCTAGCATTACTCTTTATTTTTCCTTTCTTTTGGATATTATTTTGTTTTTTTCTCCTGTAAATTAGGTTTACATTTTAATCGTATTTTTCTACGTTTCTTAAATACGTGATTAATTATATGTAGAATATGGCCTATACGAATGATTTTCATTTTCAAAATAAAAGATTTGTAAGGATTTGTCCATGTGCCCTGTATTAAAGTGGTTGTTTTGTTGTCACCTCATACATAAAAGACGACATAATGCGTTTGAAGAAACTCACATCTTAAGTACGTCCCGGTACGAAATATTTTAGCTGCAACTTAATCAGTTCATCTATGATATTGATAGCCAATTTAATTGTGTTACGGAATTGTAAGGACGAGAATAAATGCAAAGAAGATTGGTCACACTCAGCTTTTTCTTTGATACTTTAATAATATATGTGTATATATATACATGTCCATCTAAATATGATCGCATGCTCCCAACATTGACGTTTACATGAACGTGAATATTGAACAGTAAATATAAACACATCATCATAGAATCATATGCTTTGTTTTGTTAATTATAGGGAAATTCCCAAATGTATTGCTATCATATTATTGTAATATGTGTAAACATACATATTAATATTATTAATTTCTAAGTCTTACACCTCCACATGATTACTAACAATTCCATAAACTTGATTACCCTAATTAACAATATGGTTAAAAAGGTTTTACTTAAAAGGGTTTTTTTTTTTTTTATTTTGTTTTTGTTTCTCTCTCTCCCCAGTTGTATGTTATATACAAATTAATACAATTCACAATTGTACAATAACTTAAAGATAATATTCTAGAGCAAAAAAATAAAATAAAAAACTTTAACATAATATTAATACAATTATTAATTTTCTTAATTGCATGCCACAGTCGGCTGTACGTCTAGCTAGCTAGCCATACATCTCGTTTTCAATGCTTAGACTCTTTAGTACGATCGTCATCAGCTTCTGATCTCTCCATTTTTTCCAACCTCTCCTACTCATCCTCTCTATCCATAAGTCAGACGCCTCATCACCAACGCTGCAGCTTGAAGCACATACATACCAATCACCAACTTCACATCCTTTTACGAATATCCTTCATGATCTCCTATGGCTATCCCCTCTTTTATGATTTAAACGCGTTTTTTGTTCCTTTTTTCAAACCCCGCGGCCCCTTTGAAAACGTACAATAGTACATATATTTTTTATACCCCTCTCTCTCTCTCTCTATATATATATATGTATCAATCATTCCCATATCTTCATCCTCTATTTCACATATAGCTTCCAAATTCTCTCTTCTCACTTAAACTATTTGTATCTCTTGCCAACACACATATATATATATGGCGATGGAATACGTAGATCATGAATATTGTGAATCAGATCATGACGCACTCTCCTTCTGTGACCTTCCCATCTTAGACAAGGACGTCGACGCCGAGCTCGACCCTTCTCTCGACTCATCCCCTTCTCCAGAAGAGCTCGACGACCAAGACGAGGGTATGTTCGAATTTGACGTCAACCCCGAGATACTCACCGATCACAATATCGTCAGAGCCGAGAAAGAAGGCGTTGTCTTTTGTGGAAAGTCCATTATACCCCCGAAGGAAGCCGTTACCGGACACCCGAGAAGTAGCGGCCGCTGCAGCATCCGGAGAGAATCGTCTTTCAGGAAATGCCAGGTGCCGTACAATAACAGTACTAGTACTACTATCACTACTACTATTACTCGATCATCCGACCACCGCTCGAGCTCGTTCCGCCTCGGTGGGCCCAAGCGGCCTTTACCGGGTACCGGGAGCTCCCGGTGCCGTGGCGGCTGGGGCGGTGGACGGAAGCGTAAGGTTATAATTGGGTTGGTGAGGTTCCAGCTGGCGGAGCCGAAGATGGAGCTGAGTGAGATGAGGAGGAGGCAGAGCCGGCGGAGCCCGGTGCCGATGTTCTCGGCTGCCGCCGATCGAGGCGGCGGGGAACCGGGTGGCGGCGGTAGAAGTAGTGGTAGTAGTACTACTACTACTCACTGGGGTCTGTTTAGGCCGCTCCGATGCAGGGCCCACTTCGTTAGCGCGTGGACTAAGGCCTCGCTTCGTTGCCTTCCTCGTGTGTGATGGATCAAATTTTGTTTCGTAATACTAATAAAACATATATGTAAGAGAGAGTAAGAGAAGGGATTTTCCGCTGCCTGTTCTCGAAAGAAAAATAAGTTCTTTAAAATTTTTTTATTTATTTTTGTGTTGTTGTTGAAATGGAACTATATATATATATATGTATATATGTATGTATTAATGCTGTTCGCGATAACATTTGAGAAATCCGTCTATAATAGGGCATATGAGCGTACGTACTACTCTACAAATAAGGTGTGTTTTTGAACCAACGGATTGATGGTCCGGTTTTCAGAATAAAAATATAAGGGATGGCTACAGTAGGGGCGTCCCTACGTACGGTCATGCCTTAATTGCCGTTGGATGGAAATCTGTGGGGAATAACGGGAATCTGTGGAGAATCTATTTATATACAGATTCTCATCCAACGGTGAATAGACAGGACCCTACGTAGGGGCGCCCCTACTGTAGACGCGCCCAAAATATAATTTGAGGCTAAATATGTATGTACTACTATGAGGTACTTTTAATTAATTTATTACTATTTGGTCCGTTTTCTTTTCATTAATTTTTTTCTCAATTTATGTCTAGCTATAACAAGCTAATACCCAAAAAAAGGTTTTTAATAAGAAAATTGGCTGAGCTGAAAGTGCTTGCTAGGAATCTTTGGTTACTCATTTGAAGCAACAACCATATTCATATATATATATATATATATACACACATTATAAGAATGCTATTTTCCTATCACAACACTATGCACTCAGATCGTCTGTCCCAAATCCCTGTCTCATCCTCTGTCCAACGAATAAGATAGCGACACGTATTAAAACTTTACTCTCACATCTCTCTTTTTCACGTATTCTAACGGCAGGAACACCGTCTAATGCCTTATTAATCTTTTAAAAAAATAAAAGAAAAAAAAAAGTCACGTGAAACCATTTAAGGTATATAAATAAATTCGTTTAAAAATATATATGGAAAAGAAAAAGAATAAAATAATAACTCAAAAGGACGACGCCATTAGAGACCCCAAGAACCATAAAGGAAAAAAAGATTTAGTTCTAATCTATTTGCTAAAACAGAAAAGAGAACCCCATTAAAAATCACTCCCTTTTAATTTTTTTTCCGTCTCAAATTCAGAAATCTGAGGACAACAGAAATAAATAAATAAAAAATGAGAGCCTAAGAGGAATAAGGAAGTTTCGTCAATTGTAGCAGAGCCCCAAGCCCACGGCATCAAGGATCCATTAGATCAGATAAATGGAGAACATTTATAGATCCGAACATAATCTGGTCGGGTACAGATTTGAGCGGCCACAAGCTTCTTCAGGTCTCCAATGGTGTCTTCGTGCTTGTAGCCTATTTTTTTGCTTTTTTTTTTCCCTTTACATTTAACCAAAAAAAAAATGGTTGAATAATTAATGTTAATACACATTCAAGGGAGTAAAATTCACGAGACTTGCTCATTGCTTTTTTTTTTTTTAATTTTTATTTGTTCATGGCTGTAGAGTTTTTTCATTCGAGTGTGGGGCGGTTGTTCATCAATGGAGGTTGAGAACTTGGGCGTCTGTTCGGGGAAGAAGTCAAACACGAAGAAGAGAGAACGACAAGCATTGAAGTACGTACAGCTGTTATTTTTTCACTCATAAACGTTTTCATTATCCCGTTTACTAACGGCAGATTTCAATTTCACGAGAAACAAAATGATTAATGACGTGTAATGTTTTTATTGGTTAGACAGAGTACCGGACAGAGAATTTTGGACAGACGATCCGCGTCCCAACACTATAGTGTCCTTACCCGAACTCAGATCTTCTGTCCGATTTCTCTGTCTAACCAATTAAATTTGGACAACACATCATTTAACTTCTCCCTCTTGCTTTCTGTCTCTGTTAAATATAACGTTAATATTACTGGCTTTTTTTAAAGAAAAAAATAGAAAAATCTGAAAAAATAGGTCACGTTTTCCTCTTGAGGGGCCCACATACTTTCTCATTCTCCTAAAAAACGAGAATGGGAAAGCATGTGGGCCCCTCAAGAGAAAACGTGGCTTGCTTTTTTGGGTTTTTTTTATTTTTTTTAAAAAAAAAGCCAATTAACAATATATTTAACAGAAAGAAAGAGGGAGAAGTTAAATGATGTGTTGTCCAAATTTAACTGGTTAGACAAAGAGTGAGATGGAGAAATCGGACAGAGAATCTGAGTCCTACCAAAACACCCTGGATCACCAGTTACCTCGTAGTAGTATATTCTCTGTGTATTCGGCAATTACTTGATGTCAATATGCCTTTTATCAATTAATTGTAATCTTTGCTGAAGAGGCGAAGATGCAACAACCTCTTTTGATTGTATACTTTTACGTCTCATGTTTGTCACCTCAAGAAGGCCCTACACGACTTAAACGCAAGATTATTACAACTCCAGAACTTTTTATTATCTTATGGATCTCTAATTCCAATAGTGACACATCACTATTTATTCATCACTCATCCGATTTAATTTACTCTGTATTTTCATGTATACATTGACGATCTCGTTGTTACAGTTAGCAATATATAAAGTTATCTCACCATTTTCGCAAGTTATATCTCAAAAAATTATCGTTATGGATCTTAGCGAATTACACTATTTTGTTGGCATTATTTGAAGTCATATAATTCACAACATATCTGTCCTCCTCCTCACACAATACAACCACATCCATGATCAGATCTTCTCCTCAAGCTGGCGCCAAGGATGTGTCCCTGCCCTAATCTCCACTTCGTAGCATACCCTTGTTGGAATATTCTAGACTAACATAATCATTGACAACTCACTATAATGTCACAGTCAAAGCATATTATGGATGACTATGTGATCATAATATTGATTATACATGATATAATTAATTGTGTCATAATGGGATGGACATTATATAATTAACATGCTAGAGGCTCATAGATTTACATTCTTTTGACGCTTTGGCTAGCCCATTGGGCCAAAGGTATTGACTAGCCATATGTAACAAATGGCCTATTAAGTCCATCAATACTTAGTGTATTGGTTGATGATCATGGGGACGTGTGTGGTTAGTGGAGGTGGTGAAAAATACTTGTACGTGTGAAACCCAAAAGAATGGTAGATTCCATAGAACTCAAGCTCCCTCTTCACTTTTTATTGATCTTGTAGGCTTGAGGAAGATCAGATAGCAAGTTTAAATCTAAATGGAAAGCATAATAGGTAACTCATTAATCCCTCTTTAACTTGACATATCTCATATATCAATAGATATTGTTTAAATTTTAACTATTGTGGTGGATGAGCTACATATTATGGTTATTGAATAATTTATGTTAGCAAATTGTGCTCATCATGATTAAATAAAACTAATAATTGGTATCAAAAGCTTAGTCCATTTGATTTGAAGTTGTCAATTTTTTATCAATTAATTTTCGGATTTTTTTTTTTTGTGATTCTCGTGGGTTTTTATGCCTATTTCTAAAAATCCCATTTTGGCTAAAATAAATGAGATATTGACTTTGGTGATATTGAATGCATGCTGTGGGTATTGATTTTGGTTGAGTTTTATGCATTTTTTGGCCATTTTCCGAATGGTTTTTAAAACTTGAATATGGCTTGAAATGGGTTTTGATTTTTGAAAATTTAAAAGCCATTTGAACCCAAATATATGTCATGAAATGAAAGATAATAAAATTTGGAGCAAAACCCTACAAGAATCATAAAAAACGAAGCACCGAAGACCGAGAAATGATTGGATCGGATCACGTGGGTCCAAACCGGGTCGGATGGACCCGGCTGGAGGTCAGGGACAAGTTTGTATGACGTGTCATTTGGCCTATATCAGGCAAAAAACGACATATCGTTTAGTGCAAGGGAGACGTGATGTCATTGTACGGAAACGACATGTCGTTTGGTTAATAACTGAAAACGACATGTCGTTTACATTTGTGTCTTGATGCTGTTTGTACAAATGACACGTCGTTCTTGTCCTCAAAGGCTAAAAATGACATGTCGTTTTTTAGCCTAGTTTTTCAAAAAAAAAAAAAAAAAAAACTAACTTCATTCCTTGACGCGTGTGGGGCCTTTTTCGTCCACGATTTTCGACATTTTGCTCCATTTTTTATTTCCTAATTATTCATGTAATTATTTGTTGGTTTTAGCCATTATAAAATATTTTATTGCATTATCACATATATGTCAAATATGTTTTAAAATTATATGAAAGAGCAAAATCAGTTGGTAACTTTCATGTTGCAATACAACTTGTTTTACTCGGTCATGTTACAACATACAACTAAATATTTGATTTGATTAAGTTTTTCAGTATTTGCCTTTTATATGCTTTTAGGTCACAACTTGTGTGATTGTCTATTATAAATATCTGATCATATTAAGTTATAGACGGATTCAATCATGTAGAAATGGGTAAATGACTCTTACCAAAAGTGGTTTTGAATATCTGTCTATATTTCTTTAAGAAAATTCCTTTAGATGAATATTTTATGTGAATATCTTTTATGGAAGTTTCCTTAACTCATTTGTGCTAATTCTTATTATTTAAAGTTACTCTAATTCATATCATAAGCTGTCAAAAGGTTTGAGTAACTGATTGTTTTCTTTTTAGAAAAGAAATCTAGAAGTTTTCTTTTCTGTTCCAATATGACTGGAACTGGATTGACAGATCATATTGCAACACGTGAACAGAATCAATAATTAATTTCCAGATCGGTTTTCTAAGCTTGGTAACGAACTTGGCTGATCTTGCAAGTTTTCTAATCAACATTAATTACTCTTAAATGTTGTTTTACAGAACCCTAACTTGAAGGCTTGCTCTCTCACTCTATTTAAAGGCCATACAAGAGTAGTTTTAGGTAGAGACCACTTATTGTATTTTCGGTTGTAAAAGAAAGATTTTCCTTTTAGCCATATTTTAGACTTAGGAGGTGTCCTAGTCGTATGAGTCATAGTACTTCGGGAGAGGTATTGATTGTCTTCGGGAGAAGATCGACTTCAAGTATCTGGAGGGATTTCAGAAGAATGAAGTCAACCTAAGACAAATGGTCCTCGCTAGACACTTTGGTAAAAGAATACATTCACATTGTAATAATTAAAAGAGGGAGTCTTTTTATTGTGTAAGTCAAATTGGAGTTTGTTGTTATGGAATTTTATACGCAAGTGCACGTATCGAACAAGTAATAAAGTGATGAATAAAGATATCGTTCCCACAGAGAAATTGCTATAATTCGTTAAGTACTAACCTACACTAGTTATCAATTTATCCAAACAATTAAATTAAAAATTCTAAAATTAAAATTTAAACTTAAAAAAAACAAGAAAATAAATAAAATAAAATTAAAGAGTGCAAATAATTTATCAAATCACCAATGAAAATAAACCTAGGATTACAATTTTCACTCTACGTATGCTTAAATTACTAGTTACCCTCTTTGAATTACTATTTAACTCGAATTGCCAATCAAGAACCCTAGTGTATCTACAAGCCTCTTTCGATAGTCATGTAGAAATATCTCTTCTAATTAACTCACTATATTCCTATGTGAATTAGATTAAGAAAAGATTGAATAAGAATAAGGCCTTTCAATAATTGCACATGTTATGTAGGTATATTCCTATCCTACACAAACTCATATAAACATGATCATGTGTTATTCTATCTAAATCTAAATCTGAAATTCCTTTTCCAAGTTCATACAAATTACTAATATCAATTTAAGTGGTGATCAAGCACTCAAAAGCATTAAGAACAAAATAGAATAAACAATTCGTAAATTAAAATTACAAAATCAAAGAGGTAACATCATAATTCAAACTACATATAGAGATCCCATTGTAATCCTAGAAAATTAATTTAGTTCATAACTAAAATAACAAAAACTAAAAGTAAAAATAAACAAATGAGAGTGGGGAATGATTGAGAATAATTGCAAGCCTCCTTTTCCAATTTAGCCTCCAATTACTCTCTCTATTTTAATCTCTCTCTGCCTCTCTCTCCTTGCACTACGACTGCCTCTGTTGTCTCTGTCGCTCCTTCATTTTTTTTCTTTTTCTCTTTCGGCTCTGGAGCTCCCCCTCTTTTATGCCGCTGCTTCCTTGCTTTTATATAAATCTTCAGGAAAAATCCAATATATTGCACTACTAAAACCCAAGAAGTTTCCTTTTATCTTTTCACTTGTATTTATCTTTTAGATCAAAGTTTATGTAGAGCATTTGGTTGGGCCTTCATTAGTCAAAGCCCAATAAGAATGAGATCTTTAATACATAATTTAAATCAATTGGGCCCTTGTCTTTATAAGTAAATTTGGGCTGGCTCTCGTATCTTCTCTCTTTCAGTTTTAGAAAAAAGCCACTTTCAGCTTTCGTTTTCATCAACGCTTCATAGTCTGTTCAAATAATAAAATAACCCAAATTAAGATATAGACTTTTATAAAAATAACAATTAAGCACAAATTAAGATGAAAAAGGTATAAAAAAAAAACTATATAAATATGAGCACATCATTTGTATTCATTCAAACTTTACTAATAGTGTTTATTCTCTAGGCATGGCCCCTTAGACATATGCTATCAGGAGATAACTGAACCAAGTAAAAATATCTTGTATTATTTTTACTATTACTGCACTACCCCCTCACATAATTAATTATATTCAGTAATACCTGATTAACGGACCGAACAATTGGTATCAGAGCAGGACACTAACATTTTTAGTGAGATCTTATAGTATATTTGATATGATTTTTTAGGTATGTCGTTCCTTGCTGAAGGTGGGTCCATTTCACGCCCTCCACTCCTTGATGGCACGAACTACTCTTGTTGGAAGGCTCACATGAAAGCCTTCACCAAAGGCTCCTGATGAAAAAGGCTTGGAGATCCATTCTTAGTGGTTGGAGTCCTCCAACTACTAAGGATGAAGAAGGGAATGATATTATTAAACCTGAGTTGACTTGGTCATCCGATGATGACAAACTTGCTAATTATAATTCTAAGGCTTTGCATGCTATACTAAATGGAGTATATGCTACTAAGATTAAGATAATTACAAATTATGTATCTGCAAAAGAAGTGTTAGATATTTTGTAAATATATTTTGAAGGTTCTGGTGATATGAAAATAACCAAATTAATCATATTGACCTCTAAATTTGAGGAATTGAGAATGAGAGAGGATGAAACATTATCTGAATATTTTACTAAGCTTTATGATATCTCTGACGAAGCTTTTGCTCTTAGAAAATATTTTTCAGATACAAAAATGCTTAGAAAAAAAATTTTAATCATTGCCTGACAGGTTTCAGCCAAAACTCACGGCAATAAAAGAGAGCAAAAATCTTAACATCATGAAAGTTGAGGACTTAATGGGACCTCTTCAAACCCATGAGATGAACATTAAGCAGAGAAAAAGGGATAAAACCATCGCATTAAAGGCTGCATCTGAATCAACCAAAGTGGAAGGTGAAGAAAAGAGTGACGAGTTTTCCATGTTAACAAAGAACTTCAGCAAGTTCTTGAAGAAGATAAGCAAAAGGTCAAAACCTAATAATTCTAACAAAGGTAAGCCCTATTCTAAACCTGATTCTAATGAGAAGAAAGGAATTCAATGTAGGAAATGCGAGAGGTAAGACCGCGTGCAAGCTGAGTGTGCCAATACCTTAAAGAAAAAGGCAAAGGCTATGACCTCTACATGGAGTGATGAGAAATCTGAATATAGTCAAGAAGATGAAGACCATGTATATAATCACGTAGCTTTTGGTGTTTCTTTAGTTTCGGATGATGTTTGTTCTTTGCAGAAATCTGCAGGTCATGTTGTAACACAGTCTGCACAAAGCAGTTCTGTTACAATATCCGTGACTGAAAAAGATCATGATATTGATTCTGATAGTGATGAATCTGAACTAAATGAATAATCAATTCGAGTGTCATATGAGAATATGTATTCTCAATAGATTAGAGTGGTTGAGCAGAACAGATCGCTTAAAGGAAGGATTTCTGCTCTTATTCAGTACAAGGAAAGTTCAGAAAATAAAGTACAGAAATTGGAGGCTTTGCTTGCTGAAAAAGAAGCGAAGTTAAAAAAAAGTCTCAGCTGAACTTGAAAGGACTCAAAAGTCCTTAAAAATGTTGAATTCGGGGACTACTAATCTAGATCATATTCTGACAATAGGAAAATTCAGTTTTGATTATAAAAGACTAGGATTTAAAGGTGAGCACTCTAACTCAAAAATTATTTTTATTAAGAGTTCTGTTTCTAACTCTTTTACAGGAACAAATACTGAGGTTGCAACACAGAAACCTTACATTGCAATACAGAATAAAATTGATTCACCAATACAAGTTACAGGTAATTATGCTAATGTTGTAACACACCACAAATCAATAGCATATGGTTCGACAGGTGTTGTTCGAGGATTACCAGTTCTTAGTAAAAAGTCAACAGGTATATGTGGATCTTATCAAATCAGGAAATAATTGAAGACTACACACAAAGTTGTACAATATGTTACAATATCAAAGGTGCTAGAGCTACTTCATATAGATCTAATGGGTTCTATTCAAGTAGAAAGTATTGGAGATGAGTATTATGTGTTTGTGTGTGTGGATGATTTTTCCAGGTACTCTTGTGTAGATTTTTTAAGAGAGAAATCAGACACGTTTGATGCTTTCAAAACATTATGTGTGAAGCTTAAGACTAAGAAAAATTATAATATTAGTAAGATAATGAGAATTTGGAGTGATCATGGTAAAGAATTTGAAAGTACTGTCTATACTGATTTTTATAATGAACATGGTATTTCACATAAATTTTCTGCACCTAAAACACCTCAATAAAATAGTATAGTAGAGAGGAAAAATAGGCCTCTGTAGGAAATGGCTCATGTCATGCTTAAGAGTAAGAAGCTATCCAAGAGATTGTGGGCTGAAACAATAAGCACGGTATGTTACACCATTAACCGTGTTTATTTGCGCCCAGGTACAGCAAAAATACCTTATGAGATTTGGCGAGGTAAGAAACCTAACCTAAGCTATTTTCATATTTTGGGGAGCACATGTTACATCCTAAATTATCGAGAATACTTAGGTAAGTTTGATGCTAAAAGTGGTGAAGGTGTCCTTCTGGGTTATTTAAATAATAGTAGAGCTTATCGTGTTTATAACATAAGAACTCAATCTATTATGGAATCTGCTAATATTGGTGTTGATGATCTTAAAGATTTTGCAGATTTTTCGCAAGAAGATGAAATTCACAGCTTTACTGATAAAGCTGTTGTTGATTCTGGTTCTGATTCACATGTTTCAACACAATCTGACGCTGCTACAGAACCAGACAATCATGTTACAATATCAGGATCAGATGTTATAACATCCACTGGACAGATAGGTACTTTATCCGCTGAACCTTCAGTAGATATTCACGATCCAATCAGGAAAGAACTATCATTAAGGGTGAAGAAAAATTCTGATCTGATTATAGGTAACCTTGATGGTGTGATGGTCACTAAGAGGAGAAATATAAATCTAGTAAGAAATGTGTGCTTTACCTTGATGATTGAGCCTAAAAATATTAAGGAAGCCCTGTTAAATGAGTTTTAGGAAAAAGCAATGCAAGAGGAAATAGAACAGTTCACTAGGAACGATGTGTGAACACTTGTACATAGACCTAGAAATTCTAATGTGATTGGAACCAAATGGATTTATAAGAACAAATCTGATGAATTTGGTAACATAATTAGAAACAAAGCTAGGTTGGTTACCCAAGGATACACACAAGTTAAGGTTATTGATTTCGATGAAACATTTGCTCCTGTTGCTAGATTGGAATCTATTCGCTTACTTCTTGCCATTGCATGTCTCATAGGCTTTACTTTATACCAAATAGATGTAAAAAGTGTATTTTTAAATGGTATTTTGAATGAGGAAGCTTATGTAGAACAACCTAAAAGTTTTGAAGATCCACATTTACCTAAACATATTTTTAAGCTCAAAAAGGCATTGTATGGATTGAAACAGGCACCTAGGGCATGGTATGAAAGGTTAATAAATTTTTTGATTGAAAAAGGCTATAAGAGAGGGGGAGTAGACAAAAATTTATTCATCAAGCACTTTGATTCTGGTATTATAATTACTCAAATATATATTGATGACATTATTTTTTGTTGTACATCTGATGATAAAGTACAGGAATTTGTGAACCAGATGAAGGAGTTCGAGATGAGTATGATAAGTGAACTGACATTTTTTCTAGGTTTGCAAGTTAATCAACTTGAAGATAGGATTTTCATATCTTAATTGAAGTAGGCCAAAAACCTTGTGAAGAAATTCGGTTTGGAATCTGCCAAACACATGAATACTCTTATAAGTACCAATCTCAAGTTGACTAAAGATGAAGATGGTGTCAATGTTGATCCAACGCTCTATAGGAGCATGATAGGAAGTCTACTGTATCTCACAGCTAGTCTGTTGGGATATTTGCCCTAGAAAGCATATTTCCAATTATACTCTTTTTGAGTATAAACAACTATCTCTTATTTGTAATTATGATATTTGCTAGATTAAACTATCTTAGTTGTATAGTTTATTTATCTGAAAAAGATTCCATGACTTTGTTTATGTATAAAGAAACAAACATGATTAAGTGTTAATTCTGGGGAGACTTGTTTCTTTATATAAGTCTAAATGAATTAGTTCACAATCTGTAAATAAAGATGGAATACTTTATTTACTATAGGTTGTAGTGTTTGTCTATCTCAACGGGTATGATGTGTCTCAAATCATTGAAGTATGTGACTTCTGATAGAAACACTAGTACAACATAAATAATTTATGTGTATTAAACTGGACCAGGCAATATAAAGAATTGGAGTGCCGTAACTCAATTCTTATATTACCACAAACTAGCTCTTAGCATATAGATCTTAATCCTTGATATTTGATTGGACTTGCTTTCATGGGTTGTAGCCTTTTGATTTGTTAAAAGACTAACCTCTATGAAATTAGAGGTGAACTCTGGCATATTGGAGGTTATGGTTTATGAATTGATGGGAACACCAAATAGTTAAGGACACTATACATTAATGCCACTTTAGGTTCTTTCAAGATTCATGGAATAATTAAATCTAAGATCTTAGTATTCACTTTGTGAATTGGTTGATAATTTTGTCTAAATGGCCATTGAGAACNACAATCTGTAAATAAAGATGGAATACTTTATTTACTATAGGTTGTAGTGTTTGTCTATCTCAACGGGAATGATGTGTCTCAAATCATTGAAGTATGTGACTTCTGATAGAAACACTAGTACAACATAAATAATTTATGTGTATTAAACTGGACCAGGCAATATAAAGAATTGGAGTGCCGTAACTCAATTCTTATATTACCACAAACTAGCTCTTAGCATATAGATCTTAATCCTTGATATTTGATTGGACTTGCTTTCATGGGTTGTAGCCTTTTGATTTGTTAAAAGACTAACCTCTATGAAATTAGAGGTGAACTCTGGCATATTGGAGGTTATGGCTTATGAATTGATGGGAATACTAAATAGTTAAGGACACTATACATTAATGCCACTTTAGGTTCTTTCAAGATTCATGGAATAATTAAATCTAAGATCTTAGTATTTACTTTGTGAATTGGTTGATAATTTTGTCTAAATGGCCATTGAGAACAAAATTATCGATAATATTATTCCTTGATAGAAAGATAGTAACTTAAAGGTAAATAGGTGTTGGAAGGGTATTACGGTAATTTCACCTATCCAACTACGGCATTGTATAGGGATTCTATGTGTGGTATAGAATATGCTAGATGGATCGGTTAATCAAGGCTAGTTGATTAAATCTCTTTAAAAGGCATGACATTTAATCTAAGAGTGCAGTATTGGGCCTTTAGTGGAGTGTCCCCTTACTAATAATATTTATATAAATACCATAATAAGAGTTATTATGTATTTATCGTATTATTGGAGCTTAGATTATTTGGATCCATTAGGTCCCTTGTCTAACTCAATAAAGCTCATTAATTGGTTGATGGTATTTGTGAAATTAGTTTCATGAAACTGTGTAAAATAATGATTCTTCACAGAAGTTGGTATTTTTATAAATAAGTTTCATGGGTTGGACATATTTATAAAAATACACTTAAAACCCAAATTGGAGAACAAGCCCAATCCTAGTTGGACTAGGGTTAGCAGTTTTTGGCCTCATATATATAAGATACATGAGAGAAAAAACTGCACAGTAACTCTAAGAGAGCTACACGCCTAAGGCATAGTGAGGGAGAGAGATTTCGGCCACCCTAGGCTAGAGAAGAGAGAAAAAGTTTCCTGTAACCTTACACTCTCATCTCACATCCCGGTGTTTCATAAGATCAAGAAAGTATTCTTGATCGTTCTCCAACAAAGGATTCAACTTGGTGCCCACTCACTTAATCAACCAAGAGCAAGAGCACAGACAAGAAGATCTAGGGTTGGAGGTTTAATCACCATCTACAAGGAGATTAAGAAGGAGCACGCTACAAGAGGTAAACCCTAATCCCATCTCTAGGGTTTATGCATCTAGATTTGATTTATGTTATACATGATCCTGTATATGATATATGCATGTAATATGGTTATGAAAATTGTTTTCATGTAAAAAAATTTTAAAACCTAAATCCGTTAATTATTCCGCTGCGTTCATGATATGATCATGTGTTTTTCCATTTTTTGCATGCATGTATGTAATTGCCCTAAGTGTTAGGCAATTCCAGCATAGTCGTCTTGATATTTCCTATAGTGTTGGTGTTTGCGCCAGAAATCAATCTAGACCTAAGGAGTCTTATATTATTGCTGTTAAAAGAATTATTTGATATGTTAATGGGACTATTGATCATGGAATTTGGTATTCAAAAGAAACTAATACTCATCTTGTTGGTTATAGTGATACAGATTGGGTAAGGAATGCTAATGACAGAAAAAGTACAACTGAAGGTTGTTTCTACCTTGGGAACAACCTGATTTCATAGCACAGCAAAAAGCAGAATTCCATCTCTTTGTCGACTGGCAAAGCCGAATCCATTATTGCTAGGAGTTGCTGCAAACAGCTGTTGTGGACGAAACAGATTCTAAAGGACTACAATATTGAATTGGATAATTTAGTAGTATATTGTGATAACACTAGTGCTATCAATATTTCTAAAAATCCAGTGCAACATTCTAGGACTAAGCATATTGATATTCATCATCATTTCATTAGAGAATTAGTTGAAAATAATGTCATTATTTTGGAGTATGTTGCAACAGAGAATCAGCTTGCAAACACATTCACTTTCACTAAACTACTTGATTTTGTTCGTTTTTATTTCCTAAGAAAATCGTTGGGAATTTGTTCTATGTAAATATATTTTTTTTATTTTTAGCCGAATTTTTGCCATTTGAAATTGAAATTTTATGTGTAAAAAACTTAAAAGAAATTTTGAAAGAGGTGAATTTTTGATAATCATAATTTGATTTTCTAATACACAGTTTTTGTTATTTTACTTTTAAAATTTCTGGATTGATTGCTGAAAGATTGATTATCTTGGATTGAATTTTAACTGATAACCCTTTGTTTGTTTAATCTCATAAAAAATTTGTGTAACAGGCTCTATAGTCAGAAAAAGCTACCTACACTGATGTGTGAAAGCTATCCATGAGTAATTCGGTGCTATGTATCACAAATATAGTAGAGGACGATTTACCATGTGAAAGGGCTACCTCAGTGATAGAGTGAAAACTACTCACTATGGGTACTTCATTTTTGTGCTGTTATTAAATAATAATAATAATAATAATAATAACAGTAACAATAAACAAAGATGTACTGCTCAAAAAATCACAACACACAATTATAGCCTAAAATTTAGAATAGAATTCGTGGAGATCAACATTTTTAAGGTATATCAGTTGTCTTTCAATCTTTGATGGTTAATTAATCTAAAAGAAATCCGGAAATTTTATTTGACAAAATTTGCAAGTTCTGTTTATTTTAAAATTAATTTATGATTGATATAAATTCATTTGTTTCAATTTTTCATTCTAGTTTTCTATATATATTAAATTTTGATTTTGTGATAAAATAAGGCATGTTATAATATTGAGATATTTACAGATTTTGTTTGTTAAAAAAAAGGCGATTTATGGAAAAAAAAATTGCATGTTGACATCATCTGTCGGAGCACGTTTCAAAATCAATCATGGCAGTTATTTCCCAAGATTTTTTACTCCAATTTTTATTTGTTTTCTTTTCAAATTTTAGGTAACTAAAGGGATATATATTCTGATTGCTCTAACCCTAAAATCCCAAATCACTCTCATCCGTATTCTTTTTCTTCTTTTTTCTTTGTTTGTGTTCTTCGTTTTCTCTGTTCCTACAGGAACTTTCAGCCATGGTTAACACCAGATTAGGGAAGAAGAGCAAGACTGCTCATGCTCTGAAAGGAAAAGAGAAAGTGTCACCCTCCTCACCGCCAGCCAAGAAGCAGAAACCAGTGGTTACGCTGACCTCTACGAAATCAAAGACATTACCTGAGAAAGCGATTGAACCAGAGGTTGTTCCAATACAACCCATTGAATCTCAAAAACCAGCCGACTCAAGGGATTCTTTTCATTCGACAAATTCGAAATCAATTGCTCAGACAACTGCTGGGTCGATTCTAGAAAAAGGAGATAAAGAAGAGGATGCTGCACCATCGAAAGCCTTTGAATTGCAGACCCTTGTTGCAACAAATGGGAATATCGAACAAGAGAAGACACCTATTGCAATACAAGTCTCTCCATTGGAAGAAACTTTTTCTTCATCTGTTGCGATATAACCAGAGAAGGTACCCAGTAATTTTTATGTTCCAACACAGTAACTACCTGCTATGATATTACCTGCTATTGATCAGACTCAACTTGATGTTCCAACACAAGCAGCCAGTCCGTTGGCTACTCCTGCTGCACAACCCTCTAAGAAGTCTGTTGGCTAATCCTCTAAACAAGCCACACAGAAACCTAAGAAGGCCATTGCAGTTAAGAAGACGAAGGGTGTTTCTACTTCTATAGCACCCGCACCAGGTTATATTGTTCCTATTACATTTTGTCCATTGTATTATACTAAAGAGATTACTACGTCGATGAATGTCTAAGGTCAATGTAAGTTTATTCCTGAAAGAAACATCAATTCTAAGTCTTTTTTAAGTATTTGTATATTAAAGGTTATTGAAGATCAGTGATGGGATAACATTGTGTTTAAGAACAAGGATTTTATATCTCGGGTAGTTCAAAAATTCTATGCTAATATTACTGATAGGTCTGATGAACCAGGTTCAACTACCTTTCACAAAATCTTTGTTAGAAACCATGTGTATGACTTCTCACCACAGGTGATTTCAGATTTTTTGAGTGTACCTTTAAGACTTCATGATGAGTTTGAAAAGGTTTTTGATGAAGACATGGTAGCTACCGAGTTGCTTGGGACAAAGAAGAAGTGGCCTATAGAGGATATTCTTCAAATCACTGATCTTACTTTGAACTACAAAGGACTTTATTGGATTGTTATGTATAATTGGAGACCTACCACACACTATCCAACTATTCACTTTGATATTGCTAGTTTTCTGTATGATGTTGGAACAGGTGTTCCAGTGAACTTAGGACAGTTGATTTTTGAGCAAATTTGTGAACTTCGCAATCTCAAATATCCCAAGAAGAGATTGATCTTTCCATCTCTTATCTATAGAATTCTGTCTAAACAGAAGCCCCTCATGTATGACTCTAAGTTCCTCACAGCCACTCCATCCAACATCGTGTTCAAGCTTAAGGAGAAAGATCATGTTGAGGGGGAGCTTAAAGCTACTATTGATGATGGTACACAAGGTCCTATTGCTACTGCTGTTATAACATCTACAAATCAAGATGCCAAGCTTACAAAGATTGAGAAAACAGTTGCTGTCATTGCAACGAAACTGGATGTGGACATGGAAGATGTTTGATCTCTATGTATTTCTTTTTCTTTTTAGTTTTCATTTTCTTAGTCTGTATAACTTTGGCACAATTTAGATGTGTTTGTTTTTCTTTTATTTGCTGCAAAACAAGTTTCTATTATGATCTGTTTCTTTGCCTTTGGCTCTTTTATCTAAAAAGAGGAGAAAGCATATGATATTTTTTGTGGATTTGGCTACATACTGACTTTATTTTGCAGATATATCAAATAATTATCTAAAAGATACCAAAAGGAGAGATTGAAAGAGAAAAATTTGTTGGCAACTTTCATGTTGCAACATGACTTATTTTACTCGGTTATGTTACAACATGCGACTAAATATTTGATCTAATTAAGTTTTTCAGTATTTGCCTTTTATATGCTTTTAGGTCACAACTTATGTAATTATCTATCATAAATATCTAATCATATTAAGTTATAAACGGATTCAATTGTGAAGAAATTGGTAAATGACTCTTACCAAAATTAGTTTTGAGTATTTATCTTTATTTCTTTAAAGAAATTCATTTAAATAAATATTTTATGTGAATATCTTTTATGGAAGTTTTCTTAACTCATTTGTGCTGATTCTTATTATTTAAAGTTACTCTAATTCGTGTCATAAGCTGTCAAAAGATTTGAGTAACTGATTATTTTATTTCAGGAAAGAAATCTGGAAGTTTTCTTTTCTGTTCCAACAAGACTGGGTTGACAGATCATATTGCAATACGTGGACAGAATCAACAATTAATTTCTAGATCGGTTTTCTAAGTTTGGTAACGAACCTAGCTGATCTTGCAAGTCTTCTAATCAACATTAACTGCTCTTAAATGTTGTTTTGTAGAACTCTATTTAAAGGCCACTCAAGAGTAGCTTTAGGTAGAGACTACTTATTGTATTTTCAGTTGTGAAAGAAAGGTTTTTCTTTTAGCCATATTTTAGACTTAGGAGGTATCATAGACATTTGAGTGATAGTACTTCAGGAGAGGTGCTAATTGTCTTCGGAAGAAGATCGACTTCAAGTATCTGGAGTGATTTCAGAAGAACGAAGTCAACATAAGAGAGTGGTGCTCGCTAGACACTTTGGTGAAGGAATACATCCACATTGCGACAATCAAAAGAGAAATTCTTTTTATTGTATAAGTCAAATTGGTATTTGTATTCATTCAAACTTTATTAATAGTGCCTATTCTCTGGGCGTGGCCCATTGGACATAGGTTATCAGGAGATAACTGAACCAAGTAAAAATATCTTGTGTTATTTTTTCTATTTCCATACTACCACCTCACGTAATTAATTAGAAAATTAATTATATTCGGTAATACCTGATCAACGGACCTAAAATTATATATTTCACAATTAAAATAATTTAATTCCTGGGCATAATTGTATACATATTTTGATATTTTGTATCATGTTTAGCTATATGTAAATATTGGTAATTTAATATTACACATGATTATATGCATATTTTTATAATTTTATGCCACATATGAGTATACTCATATTTTTGGATAATTTTATACTTTGAATTTCATTTTGAAATACTTTGTATTATGTGGCATAATTAATTGTGAGATTGCGACAATCGTCAATGCTTACGTGCTTACTTATCGTGAGTCTAAACATATTAAATTGTCAATTATGATTGCGTTAGTTATTATATTCTCATCTTTTGGCCAATGTTGAGCATATTTTTATGTCATATCTTATTGTTATATGCCACCTTTTATTCTTAGAAAATTTAAGTATTAATGACAAATAATTTTTGGCGTATTATATGGATAATTTCTGATTTATTGCTCTTTTCTGTATATATTTTTGTGGTAATTATTATTTTATAATATAAATGCATAATTGGCCTTGTTTGAGTTTTGATTTTTTACCAATTCTAAATGTTTTTTTTTTACTTGCCCATCGTGAATTGAGTATGTCAGATTATTGATGAAAAAATTGTGATTATTATTGTTTATTCTCCCTCGATTGATCACAATTAATACTAAGGTCCATACGGACAATTAAATTATTTCGTCGATAATTTTATTGTTTGGCAAGATGCTTATATTGGTGAAAGAAATACATTGAATATCATGAACCATATAATCTTTTCTATCCTCTCGATAGTGGATTGATGCATTTTATTATGTTATTTAGTGCATTATCCTTACCTATGAATAAGTCCTTGTTTACTTAAGGGAATCTTGCATACAATGATCACGTTATTGATTGGATCATTGGAAAAGCTGAGAGGAAAAGTAATTAGCATGATCTTAGTTTACACGCATATTAGTGATATTACTCCTGGTTATTTCCTCTAGCTTTAAACAATCTTTGTAACTCAGCCGTTTAGATACAGAATAGGACTATTATATTTGATAATATAGATCTCGCACTAAGGGTGATAAATTTAATGGATTAAGCCTTGTGAGTTTGTATGACTCTTAAATCTACTATTTATAGTTGGTTGATGCCATAAAACTCATGGGAGTATTTAAAGAGGTGTTCTTTGAGGTTAATGAGGTATTTATTAGATAATCAATTTATGATAGCATTATTGAGGTTAAGATCGCTAAGAAATTTCTTGATGTCATTGATAAGAAATTTGAATGTTTTTTCCTAAAATGATAAATATAGACTTTTAAGTATTTTAAATTCCACATTTTGTGATGGTATTAATGAAATCAAATATCACATTGATAAGGTTATTTGTGGTTATTGAAGCTCAAAAGAATTGGTATGGATTATTATTAGAACTCTTCCATCTCTAGTTTGTTTCGATTACATCAAGTCACGATGCACAGAAGAATCAACTGATCAGAGATAAGACTTAATCATTATGAGGAGTAATCGACTTAGACGAGATAACAACAATATTTGTTGGGGAAGATAATGATATAAATAATGGCATTAATGGAGATTGAGTTTCTAACTAGTTTTGGAATAACATATGTACTTGGTAGACAATATTATCGTAAAGTTGACTTTTTTTGGAGATAGTCATATATGACTAGGCATACGATATTCCTTTCGGGATTTTCATTAACATGTCTACATTTCCTTCGACCTGGAGGAGCTTGATTTTATTTTGGATGATTGGGATATACTTTTCTTTCAGAATTGAAAAGTTAATTACATTATTAATGATCCTAAATATCTGAGGGATGAAAATCTTCTATATTTTGGTATAAGGATTCGGTAACAATTCTAGAATTTTAATTAAAAGATTAGTGGTAGAGTCGTTTGGTATATTATAAGTTTGTTATCCAAAATTATTGTGCACATACTTGTTCCTTCAATGATTAGTAAACTACCATGGTTATAAGAGTAAGATTGATAGATGTACAGTTTTATTGGAATTATCCATACTAAGTTTTGTGGACTGTTGATTCCTCTGGTTATAAGAGGTTATAGAAATTGGATCTATATGGATGATTACTCCTGTTATGATTATGTTGAGCTTGTTACTGTAAAGGTATAACTCATGGAAAATAGATGAAAGTGATCGATTCTGACAACGGTGATTATTTGAGCTATAATGAGACGGAATATGGTCATAAACCTTTTGTAAGATATTTTTAGGAGTCTGATATTAATGGATTTTCTGGGATTACGGTATTACAAAAGGGTATAAATCACACATTCCGTGATATGGTGTAATATCGGTTAAGGATTAATGTGTGACTGTGAATATTTGTTTTTATGGGTTATCATATATGCTTAAAGGTTTATAACTTAATTATTTGTCTTATCCACCATAATGATTGAGTCAGATAATGCTGTTAATTTTGTTGTTGATTCTGGTACAAGTCAGGGGCTACAAGAGATTTTATTTAATGAGGAATATTTTGTATTACCATCTCCTTTTTTGTTGTTTTCGTTGCAATCATTGCCCTATGATTGACCAAAAACACTTAGTTACTCATGTTATATCTATTGATCTGATGATACGAAACGACTTTAGATGTGGATGAATATATGTGTATAATTTTGAGGAGATCATAGTATTTTGGTATACCTGCAATATTTGGAGACTTTATAGTTTATTGACAAGAATACAAGTTTGACATTGGTTATACATCTAATATGATTATCTTTTAGTAAGCCATTAGCAGTTCTTGATCCTTATTTCTGCAATACCTTGATGGTGAGATGAATTCCAAGTCGTATAGAAATGTGGGGCTTGGTTGAATTGGACGATGGTTGTGAATCCATTAGATCGATATAAGTGTTGCAGACCATCGCAATTATGAGATTTAAAGTGGAAAGTATAAGCAAAGCTTCTGGCTAACGGATTTAGAAAACCTTCTTAGTTATTTCTAGGTAATAGGTAATTAACACCTGATATTTTAGATCCATAATTCTGCTTATGGATCGAAGAAGGCATTAAAATAGTGGTATTACCTTCCTTTTTTTTTTGATGAGATTGTCACTGTTAGTGTGTATGGAAAATATTATTGATCAATGTTCATATATTAGGGTCAGTGGGAGCAATTACATATTTGTGATTTTATATATTAATGATATTATGCTCGCATTTAATGATTCTGGCATGATATTTGAGACAAATAATTGTTCATTAGCCATATAAATATGAAGAATCTTGGAGAAGCCCCCGTATGTTCTAGGCATACAGGTTCTTCATGATTGCACTAATGGCATATTGGATTGTCTCAAAGAATTGACATTGATCAAATTTCTGAAAGAGATCCTGTTTGGGATATTGTTCTCCTTAGAAAGTACTAATTCCGGAATGTGATAGATAATGAAAGGCCAAAAGTCCATTAGAAGTTATTGAGAGAGATCATATGAGATTATTCTCTATGAGTCTATTGCTGGCAGCCTAATGTATATACTCAAGTACGCACATGCCATGATATTGTATTTGTTGTAGGCATGCCAGCTAGGTATTTGAGTGATTTTTTGGATACCCAAGATCTCATCTTATGATTGATCATCGGCGAATTAATACTCTGGATATAGTTGGATCTTATGATACCGAGGTTGTTGGCTGCATGGACGATAAAAGTCCATCCCTTTGTATATAGATATGATTGTACTAAGTGAAAGCAATGGAAAATACCAAAAATCTCCATTATATTTTTGCAAAATACTAGTTTCATCGTCTATGTTTTAAGAAATACAAAACTTATCCCTTAAGTTTGTCAAATTGGATCAAAATTATCCTTATGACAAAATTTAATTGAAGCTTACCAATTTTTAATCTGAAAATGGACAATTTGCCCTTAGTCAAATAATCAAATTGTCCACAAACTTAGAACTAAACAACTTAAATATCAAATATTTAAGAGTTGATAATAGTAATGACCCTTAAATTATACTTATTATAACCTTCTAGCTCCCAAACTTTCAACTTACATAATAATAACCCTTAAAATATGCAATTGTTATAACATTGGTTATTTATCACAAACCGTTAATTTTTTGACAAAAGATAGTCATCGACAAAGTGTATAATTATATATTATTTATTTCTATCAGTCAAAATACCACTCTCAGTAATAGTTACCAAATTGTATATTTTGTATATGACTCATTTTTGTTAAAAATTTAGCATCTTGTAAGGAAAAAAAATAGTTATTACTGCAATAATTAGGATCAAATGTGAGCCAAAATATAAAATTAAGGGAATATGTTGCATTTTGAGAACACAGTAGCAACCCGGTATTTTGCTAAAACGAGGTGAGGTTTTGGTTGTCCCCCTTATTTTTATTTTTATTTTTATTTTTATTTATAAAAGTTATTATTATTATTTTTTTTTTCGGTTCATCCACTCACTAAAATACAAAGCGCAGTGCAGTGCAGTGGAGTGGAGAAATTAGTTCGGCGGAGGGAAACCCGACTTGATTCTCTCTCTACTCCACCTGGTGATTTCTCTCACTACCCTCTGCTGTATTTTCATTTTCTTTCCTTTAAAATATATCAATTTTATTTTGCATTTATTTATTCTCCTAATTCCATTCTCCGACCCGTTTGGTTCCCGGGAAAGCGTCGGAAACTTTGAGGCACATATAACTCTTTCTACCATATTTACATTTTGTTTTGGGACTCCTGCTCTATTATTCACAATTTAAGCTAAAGCTGCACAGAAATTGGGTTTAGGTTTCCTTTTTTGGGTTTGGAAAATAGCTGAGAAGGTAAAGTTTAAAATGCTTAGGTTTATAACGTCAAGGAGACTGAATGAGCTGCGGTTGTAACATTTTAGATTGAATTTTAGCTCTTGACGAGCATTTTTGTGGCTTATCCCTAATTATGGTTGAAAAGGCAATGGCGAGGTTTTTTATTTTTATTTTTAAATGTTTATTTTGACTTATCATGTCTCGATTTTGTTTGCAATCGAGTTTCATTATGAGGGTTGAGATTTGAATTCATTATGGGAATGTGGAAGCTGGGTATTCGAATTCATGTTAGTTGGGTTGGTGGGTTTGATGGGTGAGTTAATTGGGTTGATTTCCACTTTTCATTTGAAAATCTGAACCAAATGAATCAACTTATTTCGTTTTTGATAAATACCTACTAGAGGGTAGTGGACCCTGGTTATAATAAATATAAACTTTTGCTGAACTTGTATCAGGCGAGTTCAATGGATGCACCAGTCTTAGATGTTATGAATATTCCGACCGTTAGTGGTTATAATAATGCTGAAGAACTAGAGAGTTATCAGCATATCGTAGATGAACTTTCGCTGAAGATTGAAGAGGTATGAAAGTCTCTTATTGGTTCAGAAACTAATTGCGCTATGTTTTTTCTCAATTGCTATACTCCTTTTGGAGTTCTGTAATGCTCGAATTTTGTAGGCTGTCCTATTATCTGTATCTTGAAAATGTTGGTGAGATTGTTATTCCTATGCCAACTTTCTTGCAGCTTGAACAAAGAATGATTGAGGTAGAACAGTTCAACCCTACTACAAGTAAGAAGCAGCTAAAGTCATCTAAAGGCAGCTCAAATGGGAAAGATAAAGATAAGGAGAAGCATATCCCAGGTCTTAAGAAGCAGCAGCAAGAGGCATCGAAAAGGGAAGCTGCTGCTGCAAAGAGAATGCATGACCTCATGCGCCAATTTGGAACTATATTGAGTCAGGCAAGTTGCTAATTCACGTTGTGTTTTCCTGCGCTAAAGACTTTTGTGCCTTTGGTCTAATGGTGTAATTTATTTCCTTTGGGAGCACATACTGCCATTCTTCTTGATTTCCCTTTATTTCAGTTGAGCTTCATAATATTGTTGTCTTTTGTGTAATTTGTTTCAAGTGTAGTGGAAAATTAAGATACCAATGTAGCAAGCATCAAGTTAAGTTTCTAATGCATATTTATCTGACTTGGCAACCAGATCACACGCCACAAGTGGGCTTGGCCCTTTATGCAGCCTGTCGATGTAGAAGGTCTTGGTTTGCATGACTACTATGAGGTAAAGTTTACTAATTCCTTTTCAGAATTCCTTATGCAATTTGTAGGTAACTTACATGATCTAATAAATATAGGAGAAGTATATGTTTCCTAATCAACTACTTCAACTTATGTTCTTATGAAAAATGACAGGTGCACACAGACATCTACAACACGAATATATACATATATATATATATATATAGAGCACGAATCCAGTAGGTATTTTTTTTTTTTTTACCTATGCATAGGTATCGTTTTGGCCAATTAAAATTTATCATGCACATTTTTTAATAGTAAAAAGTAAGAGAGAGAAATAGCATTAATGATGCACGTCTTTTCATGTATA
Organism: Trema orientale; assembly: GCA_002914845.1. Lineage (NCBI taxonomy): Eukaryota > Viridiplantae > Streptophyta > Magnoliopsida > Rosales > Cannabaceae > Trema > Trema orientale. The sequence goes on from JXTC01000341.1 coordinate 50,470, forward strand.
TCATTATAGCCGTTGGATCACTGTTAGATGATGATCCAACTGTTAGAAAAAAGATACCTATACATAGGTTAAAAAAAGAAATACCTACTGGATTGGCAACCATATATATATGTGTGTATATGTCATAGAGTGTATGAATATATGGTGTGTATGTTTAACAAAATATTATTCTGAAGTTAAAACTTAAAAAGATATAATCCATGTCTTTTCCAGTGGTTGAAGCTGAATGTCATGGGGAATGCTTACATTATAAAGGATTAAAATGTTGATTGTATGATAGATCCTGGCTCTTAGTTGGTTGTCCAAGTCTAGGCATGAGAGATATTTACTTGCAAGGGTGTTGAGTACGAAATTCTTGGCATTTTACCTCACTGTTCAAGTTGGCACTCATATAGTCAATGTGGGATGGGCAAATTTCTACTGTTTCGACACAACAAGATAGGGGTCATGTGATTAAAATCCATAGAACACTTCTTATAATACTCTATTATTTATTATGTAAATTATGAGTCAGATTAAGATAATTGAGCCACATTAAGGATGTGATTGAGATTATACTAGTTGACTAGGATTCTTGTCCTGCATAATTAAGTTTGTTGCTAAATTTTCTGTTCTCAACTTTTGCTACTACATTCTTGATTGCCTTTCCACCGTTGTCTCAGATTTCTTCTCTATGAATTTGATTGAAATTCTCAATTAATAGGTTATTGACAAGCCAATGGATTTCAGTACAATAAAAAATCAAATGGAGGCTAAGGATGGCACTGGATATAAAAATGTTCGGCAAATTTGTGCTGATGTGAGGTTGGTTTTCAAAAATGCTATGAAATATAATGAAGAGAGAAGTAATGTCCATGTTATGGCCAAAACTTTGCTGAAAAAATTCGAGGAGAAGTGGCTGCAATTTCTGCCTAAGGTTATAGAAGAGGTATTTGCTTGTCTGACACTTAGTTAATTTTCATTTTTGTGATATGAATATTCTAAAGTTCTTGTTGATCTCTTCAGTATTGTAACTTTTAGAACAACTTGCTTGCAGGAAAAGAGACGAGAAGAGGAGGAAGCAGAGGCACGGATGAATATTCAGCTTGTTTATGAAGCTGCTCATGCCAAAATGGCTAGAGATATAAGCAATGAGGTGAGATAATATTAAGAGCGATAAAACGCCTCTAAATAGTCTCTATATGTGTTCAGGCACTTGAAAATGCTTTTGCAATAGTCTCATAGCTTTCCAGTTTACATTTGCACCTTTTGATAGAAGTAAGATGTTGGAACTGGTTTAACTATAATAAGGTGTGCACTCTTTTCAGCTGCATGAGCTTGATACGCATTTGGAAGAACTTCGAGAAATGGTTGTTCAGAAGTGCAGGTTCGATCTACATCATGTCATTTATGTGTAATTAATAGCATTATCCTAAATATTGGCTCAATAAGTACAAAGCTCTACTCAAGATGTATTTATTACTGATGCTGGGCTCATGTTTGTGTGTTTCCTTGAATTTTTCAACTCAACGAGAAATCGTGTCAACACTTCGAGTGATGAATATATAGGACTTAAGTTGGCGTATCTTTACTCATTATCACTTAAGTTGACGTATCTTTACTCATTATCAAGCATAATTAATCACATCTTTACACGAATTAAACCACATATACTAATAGATGTTGAGAGTTTCACCTCAAATAGTTAGGAAAATGTGGGTATCTGTTTGGATCTGTAAGGGTGGCCCTTGTGACTATCCCTAACGCTAGAGAATAAGCAATTTAGTCCTTTAATCTTGTATTTACCATTCCTCCAGTGCAGTTACCCAAAAACTATGGAAATAATAGATTAATCTCTTCCTTTCATAGTTGTTATATGTTATTATCTTCCAAAACTATAAACTTCCAACCAATATGATTGAATTATTGATTAGAATGTTTGACGGGGTCAGGATGGGGGGCCAAAATTCACCATGCCTCATTGGACCAGGGTTAGGAATGTAACATTAACTGGCAGGCAGAGTTGTGGAAGTCCACAGCTTCCAACTCTTTCCATTTACAGTTCCCTTGTTATGTCATGTAAATTTTAAGATGTTAAAACCTTGTTGACACTTTAGTGGATTTGTGCCTTTAAAATGTTCATGGTGGCTCATGGTACCATGTCTTATCTTCGAATATCCATGTTTCTGTTTGCCCATGTGTATTTACATATACGTTTGGTACAAAAGGATTCAAAGCCACAAGTTCAGGGCTGGTTCATGGTAGCTTTATTACCGGGGAACTTTGTGTACATAATTTATTTTGCATATGAATTCACTAGCTAGATATCCAGAGTCAAGAAATCTAATTCTATGAGACCATGGTTTCAGAAAAATTTCAGTAGAAGAGAAAAGAAAGCTCGGAGCAGCTCTTACCAGATTGTCTCCTGAAGATCTTGGCAAGGCATTGGATATTGTTGCTCAAAATAATCCCGCGTTCCAAGCTACTGCTGAAGAGGTGGACCTTGATATTGATGCTCAGGTTGTCATTTGAATTTCACTTCTCAAGACTTTGTCCATATTGTATTTTAATACCTCATGCCGATTATGAAATGCTTACTGAGACATTTATTCCCTACACAGAGTGAATCCACTTTGTGGAGGCTAAAGTTTTTTGTGAAGGATGCACTAGAAGTACAAGGCAAGAGTTCCTGCTCAGCAAGCATGGGCGGCAACAATAATAACAAAGACAATCCTACCAATAATGATAACACCAATAACAACAACGACAACAACACAAACAATAACAGCAATAAGCGGAAAAGAGAGATTTCCAATGCTATTGCCAAAGTTGTCAAGAAAAAGAGCAAGAGGCCAGCTTCTTGATATCTCAATGCAATAAAAGAGATTTTATCTCAGTTGGCCTTGCAAATTCGGTTTCCCCAAGTTTTGCCGATGACTCAATGAATAACTCACAGAATCGGGAAACTGAGTCTGACAAGTTTTTCACCGGAGAACTGTACAGCAGTTTGATTTTTTCCACATTCTTGATCTCTGGTTTAAGATGTAACTTGCTTTGGAGTTGTCTTGAGTCGGGGTTTTGTAGTTGTTCGAGCCCGCTGGATGTCTTACCGTTGGCTTGGCCGATTTTATTGTTTTTGTTCTGGCAAACTTGCTTCTAGATGTAGCATCTAAGTTCAAGTTCGATTGCATACAGTTCTAGTTGGAACAAATTAATGGGGAGTCGAGGCAGTATTCCCATATATTTTTTTTCGAAGCACGAATTTTGTATGCTAATTAATGCGGTAATGTTTTTCTTAGTTCTTTCATGTTTTCATTTGTTGGAGTGAACAAGTATTCCACGAAAACGAAACTGTCTTTATGTGTATGCACATATTCTATAGAGACACAATACACTTCATAACAGACAGAAAAGACTCGGAACAGCCAAGTTTCCTCTTTAACAGTATTTTGGTAGGAATATAATGAAAAAAAAATATTAAAAGAAAAATTCTTTAAATCAAGGAATAAGTTAAGGAGGAAATTATAGCGAAAGTACCTGTTTTTAGTCGAAATTTACACATATATCCAGTCTTTCCTTTTTCTCAATTGTGATAGTATTTTTCATCCAAATTTTATAACAACCACCAAATTTATCCGTTAAGAACCACCTCATTGTACACGTGTCGACATCTAAGATATTAGGGAAAACTAGGAAAATAGAATAAAATAAAATAACATGAAACTAAATCAAATAAAATCAAAAAATAAAGAAGAAATGAGTTTAAAAAAAAAAAAAAGAACAAATCAAAAAGAGTAAAAAAGTAAAAACCGAAAAAGAAAAATACCTTCCCTAATCGTCTCCACTCTCTCTCTCTCTCTGATTCTTTTCCAAATCCCACTACTAATGTTTGCAAATTGGTAACATTTTGACGAGTTCATGTGGAGAGGATGGAGTATCGACATGAACATGGTAAGTATTTTTCTGTTGGTTATGTGGGGTTTTTATCGCCCTTTTTTCCCTTTTTTGTAACAAAATTGAGGGGGTAAGAGTTATTCGGATTTGGGGTTTTTGTAGTTGTAAGGTTTGTAAGATTGTTTGTGAAGGGTTTCCGATTTTTATAGTTAGATAAAAGGACTGTGTTTCTGGGTTTGGAACCCATGTGCTTGGAGTCATATTTGTTGTCGTTTTTAGAGAATACTGCTTCGTTTTTTTACTGTTATAAGGGTCAACATATTCTTTGATGAGGGTGGATCAATGGGAATTTGATTTAGTATTGAGAACAATATAATTTGGTTGTTGACCTTTATTTAAGGATTCTTTATTTGTTTAAGAAAGTTGGCAACTTCTCAGCTAGTAAGGGTCTGTTAAGGTGCAATATGCTATTTTGGAGGATTACTACAAACAAGTCTTGGCTACAAACCCTAGTAGCACAGCCCATTCTGAAAACAAAGCTGGTGAATGACAAAAGGTTATTTGAAAAGGTCTACATATATTTGAAGGCATGCAAGGAAGGGTTCAAATTGGGATACAGACCCTTGATTGGCTTAGATGGCTAGTTTTTGAAGGGATGTTGCAGATTCTATGTTAGGCATTTATATGCCAAATTCAAGAAACAATACACTGGTTTACTATTAAAGCAAATGTTATAGGCAGCTACCAGGGTAATAACAAATGAAGAATAAATAAAGAGAATGAATGAGTTAAAGACAGATGATGAGAGGGCTAATGTATGGGTTAATGCAAAGAAACCTAGTGAGCGGACAATGTCAGCTTTTTCTGAGGGTGTGAATTGTGAAATTCTATTGAGCAATATATGTGAGAGTTTAAATTCAGCTATCTTATGTGCCAGGAATAAAGCTATTGTGGTTTTGTTGGAGAAAATAATATTCTGCTTGATGTGTAGATTTTGTATTAAAAAAAGAGAAAGTGTGGAAAAATATAATCAACTTGTTGGGAGAAGAATTTTGAAGATAATTGAAGAGAGCAATGTAATTAGGAAGCAATGTATGACAACCCGGGCTGCAGTAAGGAAGTTCCAAATTACCTATAAAAATAATTAGGTTTTTATGGTTAACTTGATAACAAAATGTGCACTTGTAGGAGGTTCCAGCTGACAAGAATCTCCTGTGACCATACAATTGCAAGCATTTGAAGTATGAGGCTGAACATTATGGACTATGTCCATAAGAACTACAAGAAATTTTTTTTGTTAAGGCTTATATAGGTATGGTTAAACCAATGCTTAGCCTAGATAAATGATCTCAAATAGGGTTGAATCCAATATCTGCTCCCACTAAACATAATTTACCTGGTAGAACAAAAAAATCAAGGAGACTGGAGTTGAAAGAACAACCTGTTAGTGCAACCAAACTGAAAAAAATAGGCCAAGTGATCCATTATACCAATTGCAAACAAAGAGGGCATTTCAAGTCAACATGTGATAATGAAACATTTATAGAAGTATAAATATATCAGTTTCAGTTTTGTAGGTTGCTCATTTTTTATATATAGGTAAAATTTAATTTTGTGTTAGATTTTTGCAAACCCCTACTCAAAACAAGAAAGGTCATCCACCTAACAAAAACCCCGTAGAGGAAACAATTAAGAGAATGGAAAGGCTACAGAAATAGAAAGCTAGGCAATTTGGTGCTGCAAAGTCTATTGCTCCAACAGATTCAAAATGAACTGAAATGGAAGCTACTTAAAATGGCCATTTATATTTGAGCACATAGGTACCATACTTTTAGATTTTGGTGGTAGTTTTCTGGATTTTTGTATGTATTTATGCAGATGTTTGTTTAGATGCAGATTCTCTTCAAAGTTTGTTAAGATGCACATACTATGTAGATGCATCAGTTTTTGGAGATGCAAATAGGTGCACATTAGGAGTAATGGACAAAACTTTATGCCTGTTGTGACATTTTATAATGTACATGAGTTATGTAATTGTTTTGATACATGAAATCAATATAAATGATCATTTTAGATATAGAAATTATTTTGCCATTTTGCTTATATTGTGTTATGTTATACTCTCTTTATCATATTCAAAATTCAATTGCAATACTATTAACAAACAGCTCAGCTTGGAATACAAAAACAAACCAGTACATTAATATTACAATAAGAAAATAAACGTACATTAATTGCCATTAACAGTTGCTTCTGAATTTTGTAACAAATTCTGCATACATTTGATTTACACTAAATAAATAAACTAACTCCACTATTACATCAATACCTCAAGCTAACTAAATAACAGTGGCAATAAAACGTGCAAAAACTAGTACAATTTTTCCCAATTTTTTTCACATATTTGCTTTAATTTCTTCATTATACCTTGGCATACTTTCAGCAACACATGAAAGCCCTCCTCTTATCCTTGGACTATCACAAGTAGTATTGTAACTCTATCTATCACCAATTTCACTTTCATCAAATGATGATTTCTCTGCCTTTAGGTCACGAATTCTCCTTAGTAGCCATGGTATCTGTAACCCCCATCAAGCTGCATTAGCCAAATATTATGTAATTATCTATTGTTAATATGATAATTATTATTTTGTCGTTTATTATTTTGAATTAGAAAATTACATGTTTCCTATGATGTGAATTAAATTTATGAAATGTGAATAGTGAGTTGGTTTCCTGGGAATTAATTAATTGGAGCTTAGTATTGTCAATTTTAAATTTGTATAAATTAATAAGAAGTCATGGTACTCTTGGATAATTTGAATGTTCTGAAATATTTTTACTTAATGGGTCAAAACTGCAATATTTTTCAAATGTATAGTTATAGAAAATTTCATACTAAGGACCAATTTGCAAAGTCTAAACCTTTCACTCTATACACTCAGACCATGTATGTGTCTTTGATGAGGAGCTTAGTTCATGTTATTCTAACACCTCACTTTGGGAGTGACACGTTCTAAGCAAATCTGATTGCTAAAACTCAATTCCCTTATTCTATTTACCCAATCTATTTATCTAAACGTTTCCTTTTCCTTCGGTATTTCTACTTAAGTCCATTCACAGAGAAGCTCATGTTCCTTTTTCTCCCTCTAATACTTCTTAAATCTTCTAGGCAATATCATAAATTTCTTGTTGCATGTTTCAAATTAAGGATCTCAGAGGCTCAATTGTTACTCATATTGGAAGATTCTTAAGAGTATTTAGGTGCTAAACTTCTGGGTAATTACTACTTTTGATTTCTCTCAACGTTTAAAACCTAATTGTTCTTTGTTTTAAAACATGTTCTTAGTTTGCATAGTTTGAATTTCATATGAGTATTCATAGTAATTGTTATCAGTTGGTGTTCTAAGGTTCTCTTAGTCTCTATTTGTTATAAAGACTGTAAAATGCATTTTTGGTCGGTTTGGATAGTTTAATTTGGAGTTTTTGCACACAAAAAAAAAAAAAAAAAGAAGAGAAAAAAACGGAATATAGAATTTCTAGTTTTTAACAGAGAAGTTTCTATATTTTGGCTATTTTGTACCCTTAATCTTATCTAAATGAGCTGAAATTTTAGTATGTTACAGTAGACATCTAACTCTCAAGAATGACCTTATTTGTAAAATTCTATTGAGGATTCGATATTCTGTGAGTTTTCTAAAATGTGATTTCATTGCTATCAAGAAAACAGAGATTCATCTCTGGGGTCGTTTTGGTCAGCCAGAATATGTTTTGGTCTACCAAAATCTATTTTAATTGTCGCATTAATAGAGGTTTGTTTTGGTCAACCCGATTATGTTTTGGTCGACCAAATGTCTCCAGACCTAGAAAGCCTCTTTTTAAGCTTCTTTTAATGTGGGATGACCGTGCTTCAATCCCCACACGCTCCAAATATAATATTTGAGGACTTTACTCATATTTGGACACTTGTACATAATAAATAGGGAATTTATGACTATAAATCCACAAAGTATAGTATATTGATTTTAAATAATTGCCAAACTAAGTGGAAGATCCAATTAATAAGTAAATCGTTCTTTATAGTGAGGAAACACACTTATGATATTGTGACCAATTTGCAATCACCTGTGAAGCTATAGCAAAAAAGTAAGTAGAGTATTCACTTACAATGTAAGGATTAAATCCTGTGTAGATTATTTGTGTATGTTTTAATAATGTTCAATTATTAGTGATGAATACTGATGCGTGCTCTTTGGTTGTTGATAATGCTCATGTTTTATAATTCTTGATAAATTTCTTGAGCTGTTTAGAGCATGTTGAGCTTTGAAATGCTATGTTGACTATTTTTAAGTATATTGGCTATGAGATTGTATTTTTCTCAAGATCAGTAGTTCTGTGTAAACTTAATAAGCTTTCTATATCATGTTAATTTGAGATATATGTTAAGCATGATATAAATATCATGATATTAGCAAGAATGGTACTGCTGGTCTTATATAGACCTGATAATATGTAGAAGGGTTGGAACCCGATTTACATGCTCTGCTCTCTTATAAAGTATGTGTGACAATATATGGTAAGCATTACCCTTAAATCAAGTAAATAAAATGAGGGTTGCCACTTGAGAGCTTTATTATAACTTGACAACTTTTGAGCCTCGGCCAAGGCAAGAGTAAGGTTTGCTAATTATGAGTATAATTATGATTCGATATACCCTTGAGTCTTAGCCAAGACAAGAGGAGGGTCACCACACAAGAGCATGAATACCGGCTGCAGTGCCAAGGGCCTAAAATATGCATGTGTACATGTAGTTGTCATATACCATACATTGAGAAATTTGTAGAATGTATATACTTATATGTGATGATGAATGTGGTGTTGAATGTTTAGAGACACCTATTACATGTCAGACTTTTGTTTGCTACTTTACATATCAAACTCTAGACTAGCAACTCTCTTACTGAGCCTCTTAGCTCATGAGTTTCCTTGTGTTGTAGATAAAGGAAAGAATTAAGTATAAGAGTGAGCAGTACAGGACGAGTTGATGTGCAGTGTACATATGGGACAGACTTTTTGTTGATAATTTGTAAAAACTACTCTAATGTGTTTTGAATATACTGCATATAAATATTATGTTTTGAGGAGTTTGAAATATTAATGTTGTAATAAACTTAAAATACTATTTATAGTATTTTGTGTTGTAGTTTTTTTTTTTAAAAATATTGAAAATCGTATTTTCGGTGGTAATATTTCGATAATAATCTCATGCTAATATTTTGATTAAGTTATTAATTAGTGCGGGGTTGTTATAGTATCACTCTCTTTGATCTCTCGTATATTTCAGGATCAACCCAATAGAAAAACCTACAATCACCATAAGCCTAAACAACAATTCACTTTATCACTTATATTTTAAAAAAAAAAAAAGAGAAAATTCTATAATTACTCACCCGAAGCTTCCTACATGATTTGAACCTCCTCCTTGGGTTTTCGTTAGTCTATGACGTCCTCACCACCACCAGATATGGTGGTCTACACTTGCAAAATTCTATTCCCACTAAATTGCAGCAATAGATCCCAATTTTCCCAACCTTCACGCACAATATTTAGGGCTTGTTTCCTCCAAAGTGTTGCAGAGATCAATAGTGAATTTTGGAGAAAAACCAATCAAGAGAGAGTGGATAAGAACGTGGTATTTTTTAGGATTTTTTTTTAACTTTATACTCAATTTATTCCCTTTTTTAACCCCTTTCTTCTTTATTTTCTTATTGTATTTGATTTAATTTCATTTTCCTAATTTTTGATAACGATTTTAAAATGGCCTAATATCTCAAATATCGACACTTATACAATGAGATGGCTCTTAACGAAGAAATTTGATGGTTGCTACAAAATTTGGACAGAAGGTACTATCAGCATCAGGAAAAAAAAAATGGGTATATAAGTGTAAATTTCGACTAAGAACGGGTACTTTCACCGTAATTTCTTCAAAGTTAAATAACAATTTAGTACTGTTAAATATAATTTTTTATTCTAAAACTAATAACAAATAAGTAATTTTCTATTGATTACAAATTATAAAAGTCTTCTTTCCCTTTTCCTCACCTCTCTGATTTGGAGAGATTAAAATTTAACCGGACATAAAATTGTTTAAGAAGAAATAGAAGAAAAAGCTTGATAGTATGGGTATGTAGGAGTTTCAGCTAAAAAGTATACACATAAAATTCAACGATCGTATCTTTATTTCTTCTTTTTTAAAAGGGCATCTGGCAAAACACCAGGTCCAAAGTTGAAAATTTGAAAAATCCTAATGGACTAAACTTTTTGCAAAATCCAGATTTATTTAGAGACATATCATTTTTTAAAATTTATTTAAAAACATAGTTCAAAAAAATTTAGAAAAATACCAATTTTTCACATAGTATTTTTCAAAAAAATTTAGAAAAATACCATTTTTGTGAAAAATTGGTACTTTGAATTACTCGAGCTTGAGGTAACCATCAGGTTATTTGGGGTAATGAATCAAGTTACTTGACGTAACCAGACTCGTTATCTCAAGTAATTTGACTAATTACCACAAATATCTTATTAACTAATAAAAAAATGATATTTTTTAAAATTTTTAAAAGTGAAAATTTTATAAATATATCCGATTTTTTTCAAAAATATTAGGATCCCGAATTTTTCAAATTTTTTGAAATTTTACAATATAAAATCAAATGACCTCTTTTTTAAACTCCTTGAGATATTTCCACGTCATTAGAAATTATATTTGTTTTAAAATAAGTACTGAACTAGCATTTCAAGGGAAGAGAGAAAGAGAGAGAGTTACCATGTCTATTATGGGCACTCTCTTGAGAACTGTTCATTCGAAGTTTTTTTTTTTTTTTTTTAAGAAAATGAAGAAAAATATTCTATTTTCTAATAAATTTGTGCTTCATATTGGTGGTAAACACATAAATAGATAGGAAATGAAATGATTTTCATTTTCTCTATAGTCCATTACATATTAATAAAGATTAATATTCACCAAAGGAGCTTTCAAAGGTAAATATATGCGCGTGTATATATATATATGGTTGCCAATCCAGTAGGTATTTTTTTTTTTACCTATGTATAGGTATTTTTTTTTTTAGCCGTTGGATCATCATCTAATGGTGATCCAACGGCTATAATCAAGTACATAAAAAGATGTGTATCATTAATGTTATTTCTCTTTCCTACTTTTTATAATAAAAAAATGTGCAAAAAAATTTTTCATTGGCCCAATTGATACCAATGCATAGGTAAAAAAAAAAAATACGTACCGGATTAGTGCCCTATATATATATATTCTTTTTTACGTCATGCATAAAGAAAAATGCTTTAGCCAAAGGCGTATTTCCACCTTCCATTCTCCATAAGTGAGACATGCTAAAACTTACTTTAAGAACACCTCAATGGGGACAAGATCCCTCTTTGCTATTGTTTTTTAGAAAAATGAAAAATTACAAATTTATCATTGTACTAAGTGAAAGCAATGAAAAAATATAAAAAATCTCCTTTATATTTTTGCAAAATACTAGTTTCCTCCCCTACATTTTCAGAAATACGAAACTTATCCCTTATGTTTGTCAAATTGGATCAAAATTATCCTTATGACAAAATTTAATTGAAGTTTACCAATTTTTTATCTGAAAATAGACAATTTGCCTTTGGTCAAATAATCAAATTGTCCACAAACTTAGAATTAAACAACTTAAATATCAAATATCTAAGAGTTAATAATAGTAGTGACCCCCTGAATTATATTTATTATACTCTTTTAGCTCTTAAACTTTCAACTTACACAATAATGACATAATGACAATATGCAATTGTTATAATATTGATCATAGTACAAACCGTTAATCTTTTGACAAAAAATAATCATGGACAGAGCATATAATTAGGTTTTATTTATTTGTATTAGTCAAAATACCATTCTCAGCAATAATTACTAAACTGTATACTTTGCATATGATTCATTTTTCTTAAGAATTTAGCATTTTGTAAGGAAAAAAAAGGTTATTGCTGCAATAATTATGATCAAATCAAATGTGAGCCAAAGTACAAAATTGGATATTTGGCAAATTAAGGGAATATATTGCATTTTGAGAACACGGTAGCAACTAGGGGTGGCAATTCTGGTTACGACACGACGACACGACACGAACACGACACGATTTTTTGCGGGTTAGGGTTGAAGAAAAAGGGTGCGGGTCGGGTTCGGGTCGACCTACCTGACACGAATAGAAAAACGGGTCGGGTTCGGGTCAACCCGCTTGACACGAACTTGACCCGTTTGACCCGCCAACAAATATATATATAATTAAATTATAAAAAATATTTTTTATTTAATTTGTTTATGACTATTATTATAGATAAATTAAATTTGTATAATGTAAGTTTTATAAATTACCCTTAATTTATTTATTTTAAAATGAGACAATAATAGCCTTAGAAAAAAAAATATAAGTAAAAAAATACGGATCATAACGGGTTGGCGGGTCAAAAACAGGTTGACGGGTCAAAATCGGGTTGTGGGTTGGATGTTATTCACCAAAGCGGGTTGTGCGGGTCGGGTTCGGGTCAACCCGTTTTAAGTGCGGGTTGGATTAGTGTTGATGATTTTCTGACACGACGGGTCACGGGTCGGGTTCGGGTTGACATAATTTATGTATATATTAGATTTCAACCCGATACGAACCCGACCCGTTGACACGAATTGACACCCTAGTAGCAACCCGGTATTTTGCTAAAACAAGGTGAGGTTTTGGTTGTTCCCCCCTTATTTTTATTTTTATTTATAAAAGTTATTATTATTATTATTATTTTTCGGTTCATCCACTCACTAAAATACAAAGCGCAGTGCAGTGCAGTGGAGTGGAGAAATTAGTTCGGCGGAGGGAAACCCGACTTGATTCTCTCTCTACTCTACCTGGTGATTTCTCTCACTACCCTCTGCTGTATTTTCATTTTCTTTCCTTTAAAATATATCAATTTTATTTTGCATTTATTTATTCTCCTAATTCCATTCTCCGACCCGTTTGGTTCCCGGGAAAGCGTCGGAAACTTTCAGGCACATATAACTCTTTCTACCATATTTACATTTTGTTTTGGGACTCCTGCTCTATTATTCACAATTTAAGCTAAAGCTGCACAGAAATTGGGTTTAGGTTTCCTTTTTTGGGTTTGGAAAATAGCTGAGAAGGTAAAGTTTAAAATGCTTAGGTTTATAACGTCAAGGAGACTGAATGAGCTGCGGTTGTAACATTTTAGATTGAATTTTAGCTCTTGACGAGCATTTTTGTGGCTTATCCCTAATTATGGTTGAAAAGGCAATGGCGAGGTTTTTTATTTTTATTTTTAAATGTTTATTTTGACTTATCATGTCTCGATTTTGTTTGCAATCGAGTTTCATTATGAGGGTTGAGATTTGAATTCATTATGGGAATGTGGAAGCTGGGTATTCGAATTCATGTTAGTTGGGTTGGTGGGTTTGATGGGTGAGTTAATTGGGTTGATTTCCACTTTTCATTTGAAAATCTGAACCAAATGAATCAACTTATTTCGTTTTTGATAAATACCTACTAGAGGGTAGTGGACCCTGGTTATGAATTTTGATAATTCTAATGAAGGGCTTTGAAATGATAGGTAATATGGAAAACCCAGATGCAAATCAGCTTCCTGAAGTGGATTCATTGCCCGATGGATTTGTTGAAAGCTCCCCAGAACCTCTGGCTACTCAGACTCCTACTTTAGAACAAGAGAAGCCTTTGGGAAGTTGCAAGGAGGGTAATACCCCGGAAGTCAGTTGCTCAAACGAATCCATAGACGAGTCTTCAGCAAATGAGTTTCAGAAAAGCCAGGGTAGGACAGAGAAGACACAAAAACTGAGAACTTTTCCTGTTGTATTATCTGAAACAGATAATTTTGATGCTTCAGTTGAGGTGCCAAGAAAGGAGTGTATGGAGCATACAGAAGGTATACTTGTCGCTACGAATTCAGCTAAATCATCTTCAGAGGCGTCAGTTGGGGTATCAGAAAGCAGTGGGGTAAAGGAACAACTTACAGAAAAATGTCAAAGTTCTGAGAGACGTAGTTATCTTTCCTTGCAATTTCCCACGTTATTCACTCGCTCTGAAAATTCGCATATAGTTGTTATTGTTCCCTGGTGTTTGAATTATTGACATAAGTTTTTTTCCCCTCTTGTATCGTCACTTTGCAGCCAATGAAGGGGGCTCAGAGGCACCAATAACCAAAAACAGAAAATCTGTCAGTATTTATCCATTTTTTGTTCATATCATGTTGTAAAGAGTAATGTATTAATTTGTCTTAGTTTTATTTTTGTTTCTTGGTTTTGGTAACCAAACTCGAATATGAAGATTGTGTATGCATTGAGAAAACTATTTTTATTTCTCGAATCAGAATTCCGAAGTAGTTCAAATACTCTTTAGGTGAAAACTACACAAACTTTATTTCTTACCATTCTACTTGACATTTCAATCTTCCGGGGGATAAGAATTATCTTTAGATTACGGCTTTGAGATATCATTTGCTTAGTTTTAGTGTGAGGTTTTCTAGGCATTCCTAGCAAATCTATTGACCTAGTTTTCTATTTGTTTGTTACGTACTTTTCTTTTGGATGGAAATTTATTTGCATACTTTCATATGTTTTATAAGTTACTTCATTAAGCTTTGTAGATTGGATTTGTTTCCACACAGGAAACCAGTGAGACCAAACGTAAGAATGTGAAGCGTACCTTTAAATCAGAACAAGAGTTTCTAGAGTTCACTTTGAAATACCAACAAGTTCTTGCTGAAAGGGATTCAGGTATGTTGATATCCTTGTAGTGACATTATGGTTACACCTTGAGCTATTTTTATATTTATGCACAGGTTGATTTTTGTTGCTATTGATATTCGTCAAACGAATTTCAGATTTGATATTTATATATAAATTAATATGTCTGAATATCAGCAACACTTCTCTCTAATTGATAACCTTTTCGTTAATCACCCTCATCTCTTTTGTAGCCATTGCTGTTCGAGATAAACTTGAGTCACTCTGTAGGGAGTTACAGCGCCAAAACAAAATTCTAATGGTAGGTTATCTTTGCACAATTGGCATGTAGGGTTTTTTCCTGTTGTATGTTGGGATCAGTTGATGCTTTTGTTGGCTTGTTATATTAAGAACTCAGTAGTGATAGTTGTTATTTGTTAACATGACTTTGTTGAGTTCATATTAGATGTGGATTCTTTTATTGTTATTTTATTTGCTCAATGTTTCGACTTCATCACTTCTTTGCTAGTCCCTGTTCTTGGAATTTTTTCACTTTAACTTATCTTATTTTTTGGGTCATGCTAACTATTCAACATTTTACAAGTCTTTTGTGTTTTGTTTTTATATATATTATTACTATTTTAGATATAACAGAATCCCAGAAGTCTTTTTCTATTTTTTCTTTCTAAATAAATATTTGCTTAGATGGCTGAGAAAGAGTCTGTGTTTTTTGAATTGTTATATTCTACTACAAACTCGATATGGATAGTTTCTCTACTTCTTTTTCTTTATTTTTATTATTCGACATGATTATTTAGACCTTGCTGATTATTGAACAGGATGAATGTAAAAGGGTGTCCACAGAGGGCCAAAATTTGAGACTAGACTTATCAGCAAGGTTCCAAGATGCAATAAAGGTGGGTCTCTTTCTTTCTCACCCCTGTTATACCCTCTTCCTTTACAATTTAATTCTATAAAAGGATAAATACCTAGCNTTTCTCTGGTACTTCTTCATATTTTTAAGTTTTTGCATTTGTCTGTGTCAACATCTGGAGCCTGTTTTGTGATTGCTTTAGCATCGATTTTGTATGCATTTATGTAAAATATTTATTTTATGCTTATCCTGCTTGAAATAGATTATGCTTTGGATTAAAAGATATACTTAACACTATCAGGATTCGGGAAAGAGATTAAAGCAATTGAATTAACGAAGTGTTTAAGTGATAGCTAAATTTGGACATTGCTTTGTCTTGAGAGCCAATTCAACGGAGGAATCCTTACTTTTATTTGTGGTGCTAATATTTTTATATGCTGTCTACGTCTCAATATGTAGATTTTATAGGAACCACATAATTATAATGACTACAGCCACAAATTATCCAAGCAAGATGTCTATGTACAATTTGCTGAAGCTTATATTCTGATTCGATTTCATATTTGAAGCTTAATGTCTTGCATTAACCTGCATATATGCTGCATGGAACTCGAGATCATTTATCTTGATTTACCATATAAGAACCATGTTGTGGGTGTCAATGCCTAGAATGGGTTAGGAATACAGGATGGCATGTCATTGTGATCGGACCCTTACTTAGCGGCTACATGTTTTTGACACCTTGGCGATGCTTAATTAATAGAATGGTTATGCATAAATTTCATTTCCTTTGTGCTTGATGTATATGTCATTTTGTTATAGGATGTGAGCAACAAGCTAGATGAGCAAAAAGATGAATGCCTCGCTCAGCTTAAGGAGAATGAGACGTAAGACCATTCATGTTCTAGAGTAACTGTAACACGATATTGTTTCTGTTCATCTTCACTTTTATGCTCTCTTTTTTCTTTTTTCTTTTTTCTTTTTTTTTTTTTAACCTTTGAATGCTATTTGTATGTTTTCACTATTGTACTATTGTGTTTTCATTAATATTATCAGCTATGTAATATTTAATCTGTTTTCCCCAACCAAAATGTTCAATTGAGAACCTAACCTATGCATGATTACTTTAATGGTTTTGACTATACCCGCAAACAACTTGCAGTTGAGTGGATAGAAGTTGCTAACCTTACATAAGATTCTCATCCTAATACTCGAACTCCATCTCGGGTGTTGGTTTTAGTGTCTTTCCAGTTGTAGAATCTCCTATCACTCTTGGGTGGCTTTCCAATAATTTATATTTTTTGTAACTACAATTATTGAAAAGTTCGAATAAAAGATAAACCATTTTGTAAACTTGAACCTTGGTGCTGGACTATTATATAGTGGGCCTGTCTGCTAATATCTAGTTTAATACAATTTTAACAATTAACATCCATTGCTTTGTGCTCAGGTTAAGATCTAAACTGAAGCAACTTGCTGATCAGTATGCTCTTTCAGAACAGCAACATGAACAGAAGGTAGAATTTTTTGACTCTTGCTGGAGCTAGATTACTCGGGATATGCTGTTAACGTTGTTCTTTGATGACCATTATATTTGTTGGGATTTTAATGCACAGTTAAAGCAGAAGAGTCTGGAACTTCAGATTGCCGATTTGAAGATTAAGCAACATGAAGAGAAACTAGTGCAGGAACAATCCTGTATAAAACTATATGCAGAACAAGTGTCACAGTTACTGGCTACTGAAAAGAACTTGCGCTTACAGTTGACAGCTGATGGAGAAAAGTTCCAACAATTCCAGGTCAAAATTTCCCCCTTTTTTTCTTTCCTTGCATCATTATTTCATTACTGCTTTTAAAAATTCATAATTAGTAATATAAAGAAACCTTCATTTACTATTGTTTTTATTTTTCTATATAAAGAGACCTTAATGGACTCATTTATTGAGATAAAGATTCAAATGGTTTGCCTTGAACGAGTAGATGTGTAGTCATCTTGGTAGCTAAAGTCCTTAGGCTGTGTTTGGTTTGCGGGATTGGATTAGATTATTGTACTGGATTGAGATATGCTTAATACTATTTTGTGTTTAGTGTTGTATTGTATTGAACTAAGGTTACTTTAAAAAATAAATAAATAAATGCATATCATAAACCAAATTTAAAATATTAAGCTTTAGAAAATATGAATATTTTAATTTAGTTTTAGTTGAATTTGGATCTAAGAAGAAACAAAAAATAAAAAATGAAAAATAAATTAACAGGTGAGACCCAATAGTATTGGAGAATGTAGGGATTGAGATGCGGCCCACTGATAACCAATCCTGCTCTTTTGAATGGGATAAGTTATCCTATACAAATGAGACTAATGTTGGGAAAATATATCATTTCTCCCAATCCCAAGATGGCACAAACCATGATTTTAGGATAAATAATCCAATCCAATATACCAAACATGCCAGTATTATCCTTCTCATTATGAACCTTAAATGTATACCAAAGAACTCGTATGGTTTCGAATTATTAAGTCAATATTTTCTGCACCAGAGTTTGTGTGTGCGTCTCTATTTTCATGATATGTTGTTATTATGTCTAAATTGTGTATTTTTTCAAAAGAAATAAAAGGAAATAATTGTTGGCTTACACAAGTTCCTGACATAGAGCAAGTAAAAATTGTTTCCTTAACTGGTTAACTGGGATTTCCAAACTTGTCACCTTACCCTAGCCTTCCATTGGCTACAAGAGCGTGAAAAAAATAAAATAAAATAAAATAAAATTGTTGCTTTCTCGACCTTTGCTTTGAGCATACCCTTCTGCAAATGACAAAAACAAACTCTTGTTGCTTTCTCAACCCTTGCCTTATGAGCATATCCCTTTGCAAATGAAATTTTTTTTTTTTTTGTCTGCATGGAAAGGCTCAATGGTGGATCAAATTCTTGTGCTCTTAATGTATGGCTATATATCTGATCAAAAGCTAATACTTTAAAGAAATTCTTCTGCAGGATGCTTTGTTAAAAAGCAACGAAGTTTTTGAAACATTTAAACAAGAGATTCAAAAGGTATACTTATTTTCTTGAATCATCTGATGATCTGATTCAAAGAATTCTTTCTTGATTGTTTTAGTTTTATTATGGTTTAGTTAACGAAGCTAAGCTTCTGCTTGTTGCGTATGTAAACATAGATGGCTAAATCCATAAAGGAACTGAAGAAGGATAATACATTCTTGAGGAGCAAGTCTGAGAAATCAGACATTACTCTTATCGAGCTTGTTGACGAGGTATTGTATTTCTGTGTTTTCTAGCTTTGAATTATTCGCCGGTCAGTGGTAAGGAGAATTTCGAACTTTACAACGTCACTCCGTCTCCCCTGTCCTCCATCCCTCTCCCACCTTTCACTATTTTTGCAAATACATTCCTATTTTGGTTTACTGGCCACTTGCTTTGAGTATGTATCACAGTGATTAATTGTTTTTTTTTCCCTATGCAAGCAGAGAAGATAATTATTACCAAATTATGTTCAAATTGATTTTCATTTTGCCTGAGCAGCATGAGCGGTTGAAGAAACAGTTAGAAAAAACAAAAAATCAGAAAGAAAAGCTCGAATCATTGTGCCGGTCTCTTCAGGCAGAAAGAAAACAAAATTCTATTGGGAGCAGCAATTCTGATTCTGTTCCGGTATGATATATTGATATAACTATGTTAGCTTATCTTGGTATGTTTTTGATATTTGATTGATTGAATATTGATTGTTGTCAAGAAACAGTAGAAGAGCTCAGTATACCATGGACATTCTAAGTACAATGATAATGGTTCTGATTCTTCTGTATCATTGTGCTAATCACGTCAGGCTGAAAGAAAACAGGATTCCACGGGGAGCAACAGTTCTGAATCCATTCCTGTATGAATAGTGAAGGAATCAAGTATGCTCTTCCACCTCACATTTTGTCTATGATATGGCTTGTTGTCAAGAAACAGGAACAGAAATCATTAAATATTTGGAGGCTTTTGAAGTCTGTTTCGTATCATCGAGAACTTCAGTGATATTGCTTATCTTGTTTCACCCCTATTTCTGTACGTGAGTTTTAAGAGTTTGCAACCAGTTTCATTGTTGTACGTTTGTTCGGCATAACTAGAGTTAGGACGGTCTTTCTGCACAAGATAAGATGCAAAATATGATCTTGGGGCTTCCCTATTGGACAAGGATCTTCTATTTAAACGCACAAGGTGACTTGAGCCTTGGAGTAAAGCTCTACCTTCTTGTATGCAATCTTTTTTTGATGTTCCCAACAAGGTTTATATTTATATGCGTTGCTGAAGAATGAGAATTATTTCTTATTTTTTCTTGGAATAAGAATTATAGTTGCAACCCTTTTTTTGACGAAGTGGGTTGATTCAGGTGGTAAGAGCACTCATTATTTGGGATCTCAGTCCTAAGTTCGAGTCACACTAAGGGTAGGCGTGTAAACTTATTATCCCTAAGGAAAGAGGTGGGGTGGGGTGGGGTGGGGATTGGGTAGTAGTAGGTATTTTCTTTCAATCTGTAATAAGTAAGTATAAATCATTAGTTAAGTCATACTTAAAAAAAAAAAAAAAAAAGAATTATAGTTGCAAAAAGTTCCATGCAAGGGCTAGCCCTCGTGTAGATTTTACCTTTGGCTATGTTAATTCAGGATGCCTTGCGATTTTTGCTTAGATATTCCGTTTTTATGTTGAGTTTTTGGGACTTTAACCCAACTAAATAACCCGTGAAGGTTCTTATGCTGGCCCTTTAGACTAACGACAGGTTTTGGCTTCTCTGCTATATTATTAGGTTCACAAATTGGTTATCGGATCGTGCTACTACTAACATCTTCGTTTCAAAATAAAGCAAATGATTTCTAATATCTGAAACACACAGAGGTTTGCATAGGGGGGGTATTGTGTGTTATGAAACCAATTAGAATATAGCAAATATAATTAATTGCTTAGGGTTCAAGCAAAAAAAATTAATTGCTTAGGGAACTTATGAGATGGGAAGGGGGAAAAAAAAAAAACCCTCTACAAATACTATCAAGTTTTATTTAATTCTGTCAAATTTACGTATTTGATATGATTCGGTCTTGAAAAAGGCCGATTTACGGTGAAGTGTTATCTCTTACAAAAGCCTTTGGAATTTGTTCGGACGCTTAATTAATCTCCACAACCTGAAAAACAGAGGTTGGGTCTATCATCTCCGTGGCTTGGCTTCAAAATTTTCCATAGTATCATATCTTGTCTTCATGTGAAGCCATACTAATCAAGAAGAAGATAATGACGCAATAATATTAGATATTATAATTTTTTTTTTAAAAAGGAAAACCAACTTTATTAGTACTCAAATAAGGGTTATAATAGTAAATTGATTTACATATAATCTCTCACAATGAGAATTAGGAAATCGATTTATACACTTGAAGATAGAAAAACTTTTAGAAATCTTAGAACACACGGCTCGTTTTGATTCTTCCCAATTTGAATTAGTATTTCTGATTGATTCACCGAAGGAGATTTTACCAACTCCGATTCAACTTAAGTTACCACAAGATCTAGATTTAGGTGTACTAAAATTACTATAGATCTAGATCTAGCTGAAAAATTGCCTTCCCAAATAGAAGGACTCTTTAAAAATAAAACCAAAAACACGAAAAGAAATAGAGAAAAAATCACATTGAAAATAGGAAAGATCCCCCTCCCTAGTATGGGAGGAACCTACTAAAGCAGGAAGCGAGAAAGAGCTGCAGGAGGAGGAATCTCTACTGTGGAGGAGAGGAGAGGGAGCCGCCCTAAGTAATTATACCTAGATATTTTAATTTCGTTATACCTTAGGAAGAGTAATAATAAAATTAACATATTTTTTTGATAATGACGCAATAATATTAGGTAATGTAATTTCTTTATACCTTAGGAAGAGATACTAGAGGTTCAAACCTTGGTAGAGTGTGTGTGTTATTTTTCTTTAATTTTGTAGTAAGTGGTGGTCATTAATTAAGCCCCACTTTAATAAATTTTGTTAGGAAGAGATACTAGAGTTACCGTATTTATGTTTGATAATAATAATTTAGTGGATTAATAATCCCATTGGTCCTCGAAGTAAAGGAAACGTCTCATTTTGGTATATGAACTTAAAATTTTGTCATTTTACTCTTTAAATTATCAAAAGTGTTCCTCGTATTTCTAGCTTCGAGTAATACTAATGTTGCCATATTTATGTTTGATAGTAATAATATAATGGATTAATCACCCCATTGGTCCTTGAAGTATAGAAAATGTCTCATTTTGGTATATGAATTTAAAATTTTGTCATTTTGCTCTTTAAATTATCAAAAATGTTCCTCATACTTCTAGCTTTGAATGAGTAAGTGAGATGCACCTATCTCTTTTGTTTTAATTATCTCTACAAAGTATCATATTTTGGAGAGAGTCTTGAATAACTTATTGTCTAATACGTAGCTGGGTTTTTTAACTCAACCAAGTTATATAAATTTTCTCGATTCTCATTTTTCAATATTTCTATTCATGTTCAAATCTTCTTATAATGATGAACTGTACTTGTGCTATGAAATAAATAAAATAGACAAGCATGTACTTCTCACGCTTCTCTACTTGTGGGTACAAAATAAATAAAAATAGACAGTCGCACGCTTTTCATGTGTTTTTTTTGTCAATAATAAAAGGTAAAATATATTTATTGATAATCAATTTTTCCAACATGAAATTAATTTAAAGTTTATGAGCAAAGCAGAACTTTTAAATAATATAGGGACTAAGAAGATCGTTAATCCTTAATTAATAGATGTTCTTTTTTTTTTTTTTTCTTTGAGGAAATTGCAACACTTTCTTAAGTTGGATCATCAACGCTTGAATACAAACTGCTTAGTTTTTTAAGTAGGACATCAATGCTTTGATTATATGGCTAGAAATGCATCATATATAACATAATAGTATAATAGCTATAAACGTTTTAATCCAAAAAAGATATGACAATAAATTGTTAGTGTTCAATTGTTGAACATTGTAATAGAAACTTTTAAAAATGAGTTTTGATAAAAGGCGCTATGTTTTAAAATTCTTTACAAAATAAGTTTTTTGCATTGTCGTTCTCGTTCATAATGTTAATTAAATTATTGAGCTTGATTAAGCATTGTTGAGAATGAGTACTTTGCAAAAAAATTTAAAAAAAATATAAACTTTTATTAAAACTCACATTTTGAATAACATACCGTACTAAATTTAGTTTGCAGTTTTCACCCATCCAAAATCCGAAAAAACCGAAAACCTAAACCGATTTAAGCCGTGTAAGCCAATTCCAAGCATATTAAAATATATATATATATATATATATCCAGATGCTGCGGAGGCAGTGGAGGAGGCAGGGCCTGCGTGGCAGTGGGTGTGGGCCCAGGGGCCCGTTTACCAAGCCAACCCACCCCAAAAGCTCAACCGTAGCGCTGGTTTGTTACAACAGAGATTCTGAAAAACCGTTTCTTCTTCTTCGTCTTCTTCTTCTTCTTCTTCTTCTTCTTTCTCTCTCTCTTGCTTTTTGTTAAGACTGAGAGTAGTGGCGTCACCAATGGAAGATAAGGAGAAGCCGAAGCAGAAGGAGGTTGAGCAACAAAGCAGCAGTGGGAGTGGGAGTGGGAATAGAGAAGAGACGAACGAGCACCACATTGAGACGAGCAGGGCGGAGAGGGCAGTGTGGCTGATGAAATGCCCTCCCCTCGTCTCTCGCTCTCTCCGCCATCCCGATTCCGCCTCCTCCGACGCTTCTCCTCCTCCTCCCGTCGCCAAGGTCGTCGTCTCCATCGACCCTCTCCGCTCCAATGACGACTCTGCTTCTCCTCAGGTACCACTACCCCCACACACACTCTTACTCCCCCTCTCTCTCTCATTTTAAATATATATAATAAACACATTGTGTGTATTTGGTACTATTTTGGGTCTTCATTATTTTTTTGCTTTAAATCTCTTTGTTTTCATTCTAATGTTTTGGTTTTTAGGGTTCCTCTTTCGATTTTTTTTTTTCCCTCCTTTCCATGCATGCATTAGGTTTTCGGTCAAAAATTTTGTTTTCTTTCCTCTTTTTATTTCTTCTTTCACTTCGTGATTTCTAGGGCTTCACCTTTTTTTTTCCCCCCTTTGCGTGCGTTTTTTTTTTTTTTTTGGTTTTAATTTTATTCTGTCCATTTTTCTAAAATACAAGAAAAAAAAAAATTATTGGTTTTAAATCGTCACTACATTGTGGTATGCTTTTGGTTGAACACATTTTCTTCATTTTGTGGTTTCCGCATTTTCACTTTATTATGTCTTTGGATTTTTCATGCTTTGGGTTCGGAAGATCTCGCCTCAATTTTATATGGGCTATAGTTAAAATGTGGGTAGTTTGTAAACGAACCAATCCCAGTGAACCTTTGAGCTTCTTACATAACATGTCTCATTGACTGTACCCATATGACAGTGATTTTAAGAGCAATAAGGTTAATATTTTACGGCTAATTTTCCCGTGAGAAATATAATGCCGATGAACTCAAGGGTTAACACTACGAATTTCTTTGAGCAAGAACTTAACCAAAAATTGTTGGTTTTGGTCATGCAACGGGACCTACCTCTTATCTGTTAGCCTTTACTTAATTGTTCAAGTAATGTTATTTTCTCCAAATTGATTTTCATGTACAAGAAGAAGAAGAAAAACTATTGTTGTTAGTAACAGGATCCGTGGTAAATATGAAAGAGGATCGTATTATTTTTATTTCGTCGAACACGAAGAGGGGTTAGAGAAAACAAGAAGTTTGTCTGAACTCTGAAATGCATTGATTTTTTTTCGTCTTTCATTTCTTCAGTTTCTAGTTGGCATTTTTCCCTTTTCAAGTAGTTTTGTGTGATTGTTTGTTGAAATTTACTTTATTACGTAAATTTTCCTTTTAGATTTGTTTTTCCTTTTCATATTAAATAGAGATTAAGCTCCACTTGCTTCTCTCTTTATGTCCATTCTTCAAAACAACGTGCAGTTCACCATTGAATTGGCCGGCACAGAATCTGGAAATATACCTAGGCATTACTCTATGGAAATGTCTAAAGACCTCATTCCGATGACTGTATTTTCCGAGTCTAGGCAAGGTGAGCATGCATCTCCGTGATGAAAATATCTTGTTCTGCGGTTGGAATGAGTACTAATGTGATTTATGATAGTTTAATATTTACTCTGCTTTCACGTTATGCGTAGTCAAACGAAGAGTACAAAGAGCCTTCTAAGTGTCTGGGTTAGTCATGTGGGTATCATAAAATCAGAATTCCTTTTTTTTTTTTTTTTTTTTTCAGGTGACAGTCTAACTCATAGCTTAACCAAGCACGTCATTATTCTCTCTTTGAGTGCAATCAAAAGTACCAAATGTTATGTAGTAAGAATTAATAATTGAGTACAGTCTCTTTAAAATAACTGCAGGACATCTATATAATTTTCATGCTAGCCATGAGTTCTTATGGTCTAATGTGACTTACTTTAACCATCAGCTAGGCAAACTGAATGGTGAATTTACTTTCTCAATATAGGAAAGATTTCAGTGGAGGGAAAGATACTAAACAAATTTGACATGAAGCCTCATCCTGAGAACCTTGAGAGCTATCGGAAGCTTTGTCGTGAACGGACTCAAAAATATATGACTAAAAATAGAAAGATTCAGGTTTCCCGTACCTTGAAATTTGTGTTGCAATGCTGTCATTAATCCAGTCATATACATTTTTTTACCCTTGTCTATATTCTCGTTTCAGGTGATCGACAATGACCGTGGGGCTCATATGAGGCCTATGCCAGGGATGATGGGTCTTGTGGTTTCTGGACTTGTAATTACATACACTTTCCTTTAGTACAATATTCTTGGATTTTGCTGCTTGCATCTTTAGGAAGCTGGTTTATGTTTCTTCAGCATCAATTGCACTTGTATTATCAACCATTGACCAATAAGATACTCCTGTCGTCAAATAGGATAAGAAGAAACTGCCAACCAAGGGATCGGACATGAAAAGAACAAGGAGGGACCGCGGAGAAATGGAAGATATTATGTTTAAGCTGTTTGAGAAGCAACCCAATTGGACTTTAAGACAACTGATCCAAGAGACGGACCAACCTGAAGTATGTTTTCTGGTTACTTATTTTTTTACCAAATCTTCTATATATTTACGTATCAGAACTTCAAGTTTTCTCATATACCTTTAAGGATGAAGTAGTGAGGCATGAGATGACAATGAAGCGAAAATTATAAATGGCAAGGAAGAATACGTATTTAGGGGCTGATTGTATTTGTTTTATTTAACTCTTGTTTCGCACAAAGAAACCTCCTAGATCTAGAGAACAACTAAGACCACTTCCTAGATTTCACAGGGGCACAATAAGATTGTAACAAGGACCTTTCTCTCACTGGTTTATTCCTTGTTATGCCATTAATAATCGGTTGTGGCGGCATCCCTTTGCAGCAATTTCTGAAAGACATACTCAAAGACCTCTGTGTCTACAACAACAAGGGATCAAATCAAGGAACATACGAGCTGAAACCAGAATACAGGAAATTGAGCGAGGAGACAACTTCCAAGTAGATTTTGACTACCGAGATTGGAGCCTTTTTAGTACTACCGATCATGACTATTCCTGCTTTTCTTAGACTACTGACAATGCCTTCTTTTTCAACTATACCTGCAACTTGTTCTCCACCATGCGAGAGAGAGAGAGAGACTAGGAAGAGACAAGGGCTTCTCCAACTTTTCTCTGGTTAGTTTTGTAGATATATTGTTTCTTCCGAATCATTTTTTCTTTTTCTTTTCCCCCTTGTTGTGTATATATACATAGAGTCAGTCTTTGCAACATGGTTCAAGCATCCTATCCGTTTGAGTATTTGCATATATTTTTTGGCTGTAAATATTCCTTATAAGTTAGTGTCTAGTTCTTTTATTTATAATCAGGTTACTGGATTTTGTAATTTTTAGATGAAAAGGGCACTAATCAGCTGCTAAGACAATCTAATAGGAATCACGATTTTGATAAACTATATCTGGATTCTGGTCTCAATTTAGTGTGCCTTTGCTAATAAGATCGACAATTTGCTATTGAGTAAGGATAATGCGCAGAGTTCAAGCACGTCTACCTATTTAGTTGATTGCTGTATTGTAATTTCAAGGCTTTACCTATATATATACATCTATACATATATCAAACCCTTTAAAATAAGGGGATGGCTACGGTAGGGGCGTCCTTACGTAGAGTCATGCCTTAATTATCATTAGATGGGAATCTGTGGGGAATAACGGGAATCTGTAGAGAATCTATTTATATACAGATTTCCATCCAACGGTGAATAGACAGGGCCTTACGTAGAGGCGCCCCTAAAAATAAAAAATTGCAAATGTCAAAGATTGAACATTTTGGATTTGGTTTGACTTTTGAGATGGGATTCTGTTACTGCACCTCCACAACGCCAGAATGGTTCCAACCAAAATAAAATAAAATAAAGAAAGGAAATGAAATGAAAAAAGTTGCACAAGGCAAATAAAAATGTTACGTGTCATTGCATTACAAGCTTACGTTGATTATTTTTCGTGGTATAACTTTTTTTTTTTCTAGATATTACACTTGTAGTGTTTTAAATTGAAATGGAAAGAATCTTTGTCAAAAAGTAAAATAAATTTGAGTCGTGTTTTGTTTTTTCCTAACAAAATAATAAAAATAAATTTGAGTCTTATTATTGCCAAAATTTATCAAAAATTAGAGATGCAACAATGGGCTACCCTTTTAGGCAGGCCCATCGCGGGGCAGGCTGGCCCAACTCATTATTTTCGTGGGCTGGATTGGGCTGGCCCACCGAAGAAAAGAAGTGGCCCAGTCCATCTTATGGGCTACCCTATATGTGGGCTAGGCTGGACCGGCCCAGCCCGTAGGCTAGGATGGGCTACTCAGCCATAGCCAGTTCATTCTAACCTACAATAGGTCGACTCATTCTAGTTTTTAAAAAAAAACATTTTATTTAAGTTTAAAGTTATTTTTTTTATCAAATCCTAAAAAATTTACATACAATTACAAACAAATTTAAGTGTTAATTAATATAAACAATAAAACAATATTTACTAATATTAAAAAAATTAATATGGATAGAACTAACTAAATATTATTTACTAAATAATTACAAAAAATTTATTTATGACTATTTTATTAAAAATCTTACAAGTTAAATTCAGTGAAACAATACAAAACCTTAATTTAGTAAGGAAAAAAATAGTATAAAATGTTTAAGATTATACAAATCAAAATTAAAAAAATAAAAGAACAAAAAAAATATAAAAATAAAAGAAGAATGAGCCAAAATGGATCGGCCCATAACAGGTCAGAATGAGTCAGCCCACCTTAGCCCATCGCGAGTTGGCCCGTCCTAGCCCAGGCCCAGCCAATCATATGAACTTTGGTGGGTCGGGCTAGCCCACGGGACACAATATCATGGCCCAGCCCAACCCACAAATAGTAGACGGGTTAGGCCAGCCCATCTACAGTATCAGGATGGGCCTGGTCTGGCTCATGGGCCATGACCCATAGTTACATCTCTACAAAGACTTGCTCAAGTAGCGAACCAATTTGTTTAGGAGTGGTTCTGAAACATTAATTATCAGCAGACCTTTTCTCGCCCCTCCCAATGGAAGGAAAATCTATCTAGAAGTAGTGAAGGAAATTGTTTCTTTTTTTTTTTCTCACAAGATATTTGAAGTACTTAATAGTAAATACTAATTCTAATCAAGATGAAATTAGTGAAAAGTAAATTTCATGGTTAGTGCACAAGTTTTGGTATAAAATTGGTACTCTTCTAGAAAATAATAAATAAAGACTTGTTGGATAATACCAAGTTTGACTAAAAGAAAAATTGGAAAAAGAAAGGTAAAAAGTTAAAAAATAAAAAATAAAAAAGCCTAAAAAGAATAAAGATTATATCGATATAGTAAACTATCATAAAATCACTTCATGTGATCACCAGCATTTTCTAGATATGTCACATGAAACCTTTAAATTATATTTTTTTTAGGGAGCTTCTAATGTAGGGTCATAGGAAAATAACCCTAAGTAGGGTCATGAAGTTTAAAACGTCCGATTGTAAATCAACGGCTAAGATGAGAGAGCTCAAAATTTAAATAATGTGACCATTGACACTGGAAATAAAGCCCAGAAAACCCAAGAAACAGCAGGGACCCAGAGAGAGACCCGATGCAAATCTCCACTCTCTCTCTCTCTGATCGATCGATGAGATGCCCATTTCTTCGTCCATCTCTTTTTCCCTAACTTACCCCGAAATCCATCAGAGTCTCGCTCTCCCGCTCTCATGCTCCCTCTCTCTTTCTCTGTTTCAGATCATAAGGCCCAAAAAACCTAGGAAACAGCAGGGACCTGGAGAGAGACTCAGTGCAAATTCCTACTCTGTCTCTCTCTGATCGATCGATGAGATGCCCATTTCTTATCTATTCGACATCAGATTCTACCTCTATTACACCCGAGCCTCTATTCCGCCTTTCTCTCGCTCTCTCACTCTCTGTTTCCCTTCCTTCTCTCTTGGAGGAAATCCCTATCTCCAACCTTACTTTCGGTGAGTCCATAATCAAAAGTTAAAAGAGACAATATGTTCTAAAACTAATTAAAATGGAGCCTAGTTTGGAGTTCTGCAAAGCCTCTGTTCATATGTTTGTTTTGGTTTCAAAAACTTGTTCATGGCCTTTGTTCTGGTTATTTCATGTCTGAACTTTTTCTTCGAAATCCCTTTGGCAAGTCCAACTATCTTCGCATGATTCATATCTTTTAATATTACTTATACAAGTACATGAGAGCCATATGCCACAAAAGAGAGTCTCTTTCTTCTTCCTCTTCTTTTATTTTACCATAGGATGGCCATGATTGAGTGCTTGGTGCACTTATCAAATTGGAGGAATCGGCAAGGAGAAGAGAGAAGGAATTTTTTTGGTTTTTTCTTTTCCTTCATTTTTTTCCTTCAATGTGGTCAAGATCTAGTGCAGCAAATCTAGTTAAGACCTATCGCTTCTNGATTGTTCATTCCAGGTCTCCTGCCAAGATTCTTTTTTGTTTGCTAACTAAGATTAGTCTACACAAATAACAATTAGATCTTAATAATTAAAAAAAAAAAGCCATTTCAAAAAAAATAAAAAATAAAAAAGCCTAAAAAGAATAAAGATTATATCGATATAGTAAACTATCATAAAATCACTTCATGTGATCGCCAGCATTTTCTAGATATGTCACATGAAACCTTTAAATTATATTTTTTTAGGGAGCTTTTAATGTAGGGTCATAGGAAAATAATCTTAAGTAGGGTCATGAAGTTTAAAACGTCCGATTGTAAATCAACGGCTAAGATGAGAGGGCTCAAAATTTAAATAATGTGACCATTGACACCGGAAATAAAGCCCATAAAACCCAAGAAACAGCAGGGACCCAGAGAGAGACCCGATGCAAATCTCCACTCTTTCTCTCTCTGATCGATCGATAAGATGCCCATTTCTTCGTCCATCTCTTTCTCCCTAACTTACCCCGAAATCCATCAGAGTCTCGCTCTCCCGCTCTCATGCTCCCTCTCTCTTTCTCTATTTCAGATCATAAGGCCCAAAAAACCTAGGAAACTGCAGGGACCTGGAGAGAGACTCGATGCAAATTCCTACTCTCTCTCTCTCTGATCGATCGATGAGATGCCCATTTCTTATCTATTCGACATCAGATTCTACCTCTATTACACCCGAGCCTCTATTCTGCCTTTCTCTCACCCTCTCGCTCTCTGTTTCCCTTCCTCCTCTCTTGGAGGAAATCCCCATCTCCAACCTTATTTTCGGTGAGCCCATAATCAAAAGTTAAAAGAGATAATATGTTCTAAAACTAATTAAAATGGAGCCTAGTTTGGAGTTCTGCAAAGCCTCTGTTCATATGTTTGTTTTGGTTTCAAAAACTTGTTCATGGTCTTTGTTCTGGGTATTTCAAGTCTAAACTTTTTCTTCGAAATCCTTTTGGCAAGTCCAACTATCTTCGCATGATTCATATCTTTTAATATTGCTTATACAAGTACATGAGAGCCATATGCCACAAAAGAGAGTCTCTTTCTTCTTCTTCTTTTATTTTACCATAGGATGGCCATGATTGAGTGCTTGGTGCACTTATCAAATTGGAGGAATCGGCAAGGAGAAGAGGGAAGGAATTTTTTTGGTTTTTTCTTTTCCTTCATTTTTTTCCTTCAATGTGGTCAAGATCTAGTGCAGCAAATCTAGTTAAGACCTATCGCTTCTAACTAACATATTTGAATTTAATGGTCACAAATAAGGAGCCCTACACAGGACTATATTAGGCAGCCCTACTATAGCCTTGCCCATTTTTTTAATCAGTAATTTTCTTGACTTTTTTAACACCTATCAAATCTATAAATCCCAATAAACTTAAATTGGGGAATTAAAGAAAAATTATTTAATTTTCCATAAATAAGAATAAAAATAAGTCCAAAATCAAAATTTTAATTTATTCTTTTTGTTTTGATTTTTCAAGATTTAGTTTTATTTAAAATTAAATCTTGGATTTATTTTACAACGATGAAGGGTAATTTTGGGTTTCATTATTCTTTATAAGTAAATTGTTATTTCTTTAGAGTAGCTTTATTTCCACCTATTTGCACTCTCCCCAAGTTATTTCTAAATCTATTATTCTCTTTCATATATAAATTTTAAAAGTGCTTAGTGCACTCTTAATTATTCTTAAATTATCCCCTAATTATTCTAAATCATATATCAATTTGATTTGTTCTTTTTCTTTTCTCACTATTTTTCTCACTAGTTCCCACCTAATAAATCTTGGATTTATTTTACAATGATTAAGGGCAATTTTTGGTTTCATTATTCTTTACAAGTAATTTGTCATTAGAGGACTATATTTGCACCCCTAACTGGTATAAAGGTACCCCTAATCTAAATTTACTCCATTCAAAGATTAAAAAAAAATCTTATTTTAATTCCTAAAATAAAATAGGTGGAAAACAAAGTCATTCCTATAATAGGTCTCACCACTCTTTAATTTTAATTCTTAAATCAATTTTGGCACCCCACATTGATATAAAGCCACTCAATTCACAAATAATCGTTAATTAGTTGAACCCTAAAAACAAAGTCTTTGTATTCACCGTTGCTATTATTCTTTCCTAGCGTTGCACTTCCTCACCCATCACTTGGTGGAAAATTCCTGAATTTATTTGTTTTTCTTGGTGGGTCTCATGCAGTTCTTTTGTTTCCTTTTGATTTCTTCATTGTGGGTAACCACGTTGATTCTTTGTCCTTTCCCTTGGGGATGACAAGTTTTCACTTTTTAATAAAACGTCACTTAAAAAAATTCTTCTTTAGCTATTCAAAAATAAATGTGCTTATTTAGTTAAACATAGAAGGATGAATCATTTTTGCTACCCAGTCAAATTCCTTTGCATAAGGCTACTGTAGAGAGACATAATCGAGAACTCTTCAGGGCCATAAAAATGTCTTTTCCCATTATATATTGCAATTCTTTGATATACATACCTCGTTATAGATCATGACCCAAATAACCTCTTGAAAAAAAAAAATTACAACCATTTTGAAATTCTTATTCAAATCCCATTTCTCCCAAAAATTTTGAAAAAGGTTTTGTATATACCACAGTACGAAGAAATTTAGGATTTCTAATTAAAATATGATGCAGTGTGATTCTTACGAGTTATGAGTGAATTTTCAAAAAATAGAGAAAAAGGGTATTTAATTGTATATTTTAGTCTTTTTACTTGAGGATAAATCTATAAAAAAAAAAATAGTTTTAGAAAAAAAAGGTACTTTTATACCACCTAAAGGTGTAAATATAGCCCCCCTTTGTCATTTCTTTAGAGTGGCTTTATTTCCAACTCTTTGTGCTCTCCCTAAGCTACTTTTAAATATATTATTTTCTTTAATATATAAATTTTAAAAGTGCTTAGTGCACTCCTAATTATTTTTAAATTATCCCCTAATTATTCTAAATCATATATCAATTTGATTTGTTCTTTTATTTTCTCACTATTTTCCTCACTAGTTCCCACCTAATTAATTCATATCTTAGCCTTTTTCTTTTTTGGAAAAATATCTGTCTTTTTAAGTTAAGTTGTCTAAATATTACTACCCAATTAAAAAAAAAAAGACGAAGAAGAAAAGAACCAAGATGAATCAAAATGTAATTGAACTTGTTTATCATCATCTACAAATTGAGACAACTAACAAACCCAAGAAAAGAATTTCAAATCTCTTGAACCTAGAGTAAATTGTTTTTTAAAATAAAAATAACAAAGCAAAAGGAAAAAAAATGGAAATGAAGAGAATTATCCTTTGCACGTAGACTTGTCTACGCTCAAAATATACTAGCGGCTATCGCAGTATAGATTAAGGTGTCGATCCCATAGAAAAGCAAATCAACAATAAAAAGGCAACGAAAAATAAAATGAAAAATTGAAAATAAAAATAAACTGAGCAATAAATTAAAATAACCACAAAATAATAAATGAAATTACCAATAAGAGAAAACAAGGCTTCAAGATTCACCTAATTATTCATTTAACTGTTACTAACTTTAATTCCTATTTATCACTCAATTATATGTTTCACATCCCAAACACATAACCGGAAAATATAGCAATTACGAATAAATATTAATCTAAAGTATTCAATATGAGAAATTCTTCCAATCAACACCAAAAATAATCTATCTTATTAGTTATCTAAAATCGACAATATATCACAGAGACAATACCGCAGTAAAAGATCAACTAATAAAATAAATAAAATTACAATCTAGTTAAATCACCACATAAAGAAAGCATGACTGAATTTATATGAGAAACTAGAAAATAATATATTGAAACTAAAAATACTGAAGAATTTGACAAACCAAATTTATAAGCGTTGAAGCACTCTCGGGAATCAAAGCTGGAAAACAGAAAAACTATATAATTAAGATCATCTCTCTAGCCTCTCTAAAAATTAGCCTAACATTGAATTCATCTCACACTCCCTAGAAAAAGTAGAGTTTTCTCCCTCAAAATTAGTGTCTTTTTTCCTCCACATGTTCTGGCTATTTATAATTGAGCTTGGAGTGTTGTGTAAGTCTCTACGATTCTAAAGATGGCTTTTGATTGGTCATATGATGTGTCAACCACACACAATTTTCTCTTTTTTCTTTTTCTCTCTCTTCCCACGTTTCTTCACGTTTTCTGAGTAGTGGGCTATGATCTGGTGCGGCTGAAAATGGCAAGCTTGGCACGAAACTCGCGCTTCATTGGACGTTTCAAAAAGCTGACTTGAGTTACTGACGTGGTGGCTTTTAAATGGATACAAGACCGGGTGTATGGGAGCCAAGACTCACTGGATCCGGCACGGCCTAGCAGCGCGCGGGGCCCACATGTCGGCTGTTTCGGATGCGCCTGAACCACGCTTGTAGCACACGCGCTCGCCGGAACTCTTTGGGACTTGAATGGACGGTCCGAATCGTGCATGGAAGTCCACTTACACTCGCGCATTTTAGGGGTTGTTTGGCATCATAACTAAAAAACAGTTTTTTGTTTTTAAAAATAGAAAACTGTTCTCTGAGAATAAGTAAGGTGTTTAGCATTGTTCTCTGAGAACATTTTTTAAAAATAGAATTAAAGAAAACAGAAAATTCAGAGAATCACAATTGTTGTTTTCAAGGTGTTTTCTTAACATTTTCTTTTTCTAAAAAAAAAATAAAATTTTTTTCATATGACTTTCATATACACATTTTTTTGAAACTTTCTCTCTCATTATTTTCTCTCATTACTTTCTTTCTCATAATTTTCTCTCTCATCACTTTTTCTCTCTTCATTCTCTCAACCCTCATTCTTTTTCATCACTTTCTCTCTCTTCATTCCCTCTCCTCATTTTATTCTATTGCTTTCTCTCTCGTCATTTTTTATCCCTTCATTTTTTTAATCACATTATATCTCCTCATTCTCTATTGTTACTTTATTTTTTATAAGTTTTTTTATCTTTATTTTCTATCCCATGCATTCTTATCACTTTCTCTCTCTTGTGTGTTTTCGTTAGTTTTTTTTTTCTTCTATCTTTCTCAACATGTTTTATTTCTCTATTCTCTCTTATTACTTTCTTTCATATTATTATCTTTCATTACCTTTTCTCTTGTAACTTTCTTTCTCCTCATTCCCTTACTTGAATTTATCTCTAGTCACTCTCTCTTGACTTTTTTTCTCTAAATATTTTTTTTTATAATACAAATATGATTTGTTATATTCATATAATTTTTTTCCTAAAAAATATTTTTAGAAAATATTTATCAAACACCCATTGTTTTTTGAAAATATTATAAAATAATTTTTGTTCTCATTTCTAAAAACACAACTCTGAAAACAAAAAATAAAAAATAATACCAAACAGGCCCTTAGCTTCTCGTTTTTCCGAATTTTTGCCTTCTTCTTTAATCTAAATCAAATTAAAATTAAAACTAAATCATATTAAAATAAACACATCATAATCTAAATAAATTAATTCCGAATTTAATTAAATAAAATTAAATTATCCTAAGCTAAATGAAATTAAATTAAATGCCTAAAATCTAATAAAATTAAATAAAATTATATCTAAATACTAAAAATCAAATTAACTATAAATAACTTAAATTAAACTAAAAACACACAAAAACACACAAAATATTTAAGTAAAAGAACATAAATAACTCTATTTTCATAGAGTTGTCAAGACTCCTTAAGAATTGTTGAGAATTTAATCCTCTAGTGTTTCATTCTCAACACTCTTCTCTGGCAATATGCTTTTATTTATATATATATATGGAATTTATTCGTGATTTTATTTTGAATGTCTTCATTACAATCCATCTATCCAATCTCATATTTTTTTATTGAAAAAAACACAACCCCTTGTCTAATTATTTAATTATTGCTTTTTATATACCCTTAATCCAATAATTTATTTTAGCATTTTTTATTACCAAAGGTAAGTATGTTCTTTCCGCTCATCTTTATCTTATTCTCATGGGTATTCATCCCTTTCACTTTTCTTTATGTAGCACTCTTAAACCTTCCTACTTATTATCTCTTTTTATTGAAGCAATCGAGAGATTGTGAAAAACAGCTAAACAAATGGAGACCAAAATGAAAATTTTTATATCTTAAATCTTCAAATCCTTGTCCTTTTTTTTTTTTTAATTCCATGTCCAAAATATTGCGATTTGTACTTGATATCATATCATAACTTTTATTTGTATTTTTTTTTTCCTAACCGATACTAAGATATGAGAATTATGCTACACTACAAGAAATATTTAAGCAAGGTTTAGTATTAGAAAATTAATAATAAGGGATATGGAAATTTAAATTAATATTTTTAGTAAGATGGGTGTATGAAGAAATACTTTAATAAGGTTTATAATGGTATTTGTCTTTTGAAAAATAGAATAATGTAGTAGAGTGTGACTAGAGCAACAGAGCCACCTTTTATTTTTAGGAATTGTGTTTAAGAAAGGGCATGAGAGTTTTTTTATTATATTTTTCAATTTTTTAGATTAGTTCATGACATTTGGAGATATGACCAAACACAAAAAAAAAAAAAAAAAAAAAAAAGATATTTTGTTTATGAAAACACGCCACACGATTTTAGCAAATGGCATTGACCCTTCAACCAATGAGAAAAAAGACGAGTGGAAAATAAAATAATCCAAAATCCCAAACCAAACAAAACCAACTCAACCTAAGGCTATTTGCTAACCCAACCAAACCAACCCAACCTAACGCTAAACTAAAAGGCGTGTGTCCACCACGGCGCCGTTTTGCTCGTTTTACGTCATTAACCAAACCCAACCTAAAGAGTGTGCTCGCCACGGCGCCGTTTTGCTCCTTTTAACTTCATTTTCACTCTGATTCTATAAGCATTAAGCATATTCTTATTCCCTGGTCTTCGTTTCTTCCATCGAATTCTCTCTCTAGTTTCTCTCTCTAGAATCCTCCATAGCTCGAGCTCAGCCTTTGCTTCCCCTGCAATCCATTCTCAAGGTATAATCAGCTTCAACAATGTGTAAAACCCTTTTTCATCA
This sequence comes from Trema orientale, assembly GCA_002914845.1. Lineage (NCBI taxonomy): Eukaryota > Viridiplantae > Streptophyta > Magnoliopsida > Rosales > Cannabaceae > Trema > Trema orientale. Next base: position 87,171 of record JXTC01000341.1, read on the forward strand.
TTATTATAATTATTTCTCTACATTAATTTCTTTCTTAAGATGTATTATTTTTCCCGAATCTATGGATTTGATTCTTAGTTTCTATGATCGGTACTCTTGTTTATGGATCAGAAATTTTTTGAGGAATTCTAGCTATTTGAGTTCAGAATTGCAGAAGAAAACTAGTTTGATTGAATGATTTTTCTGTTTGGTGCGCGTGCTCAGTTTTTGGTATTAATTTCCTTTTTATGGACGATATTGTCTATCGTTTGGTTTTACTAGCTTGTTGTTGCTTCGTATGAGATTTTAATGCTGGATTTTGGTCCTTGTGGTGCAAATTCTCTCTGGCCCCCATTTTTTGTGAATCCCAAAGACGAGCTGGGTTGTATTGTTTTGTTAGAATTTGGGTTTTTATTTGATATGAAAAGCTTCTGATAGGAGTTTTTGATTCGCTTCACTTAATGTTACTGGTTATGCTTGATGGTGTATCTTTTGGTTCTTCAGTTCTGGGATTTGGGACCTTTCTCTTCTCAGTTTTCTTTTTTTTTTTTGTTTAATTTTTTTTTTTTTTTCAGTTGCGCAATTATAGCTACCGAAATTTAAAACTGGTTTAGATAGATTTTTAGAGTTGAATTACTCAGATCTCTGGAAGCCATGACCTTCTTTATGCTAATATAAATGTCCATGCCTATGCTCACTTACGTAACACGTTTTTCCTTTTCAAAAATGAATAAACTCTAAGAATTGATTCTGGGTTTTGACCTGCTTTTGGACCCAATTCCTAAATCTGTTCTTAAGTTGTTTTGATCTGATAATCTCTCTTTATGAAGCTAAATCTTGAATTTGAGATGTTTTTGATACAAATGTTGTGGAATATTATAATTTAGTTTTCTTAGCAAAGCAACTCATTTAGTTTTCTCGATGAAGCCTTTTGCCTTGTTCCAATTACTATATTTCAACTTCTAATTTTTAAGGTCGTAAGATTTTGAATTTCAGATGGGTGTATAAAAGCTTGATATTTCTTATTCAGAGTACGATATATATATATATATATATATATATATATATATTTATTTTAAATGCCTTCTTCTGCTTTTGCAGGTCAACTTTGGCCAGGTAAAGAATGGATAAAATTTTCAGAGAGCTAAATGGGGAGTCTGTGCCTTCTCACCAAGATATACTTAGATGTCCATTTCTGCGAAACATCAATGAGCCTACCAGCTTTTCATTCTGCTCATCGTTGGCTTTCCCGGCGCCTGTAAGCTGTTGTCGTCTATCTTTTGCATTTCTGGGGGCTAACTGTGCTATTATCTATGTCACTGTACTAGTCATCTCATCTGGGTTGCACTTACTATCCTCAGGAGAAACAGCCCTATTTTCTTCTTACAAATTATTAGCACAAATTTTTGCCCAAAACCATCAAATTTACTTACATTTGCAGAATGTGATTCTCACTGTTAATTAAGAAACTTGCTTAAGTTTTATCATTTGATTGTAAGCATGTGTGACTCATGCTGTCACTTTGCTTCAATCCATGCGAATTGCTAATGGATGCTGGACTTAATGGAAATATAGGTATGACTAATGTATATATCTATGTTTCCTGGTCAGGTAAGGGGAGCTAAAGGTCCAATTTTTGAAGATAGTCCCAATTTTGATTTGGCATTTAGGCTCTTCCACGGGCGTGATGGAGTAGTCCCTCTTTCTGGAGGCTCTTATATGCCTGCCGAGAAAGTTGAACCTCGACCAGCCCCACCACAGTTTAATCCTTTGGCTGCAAAGGCTGCAACAATCAGTCTTTCATCCTTTGGAGCTGGAGGCCCATTTGGCTTCTTTGATTCTTTTTCCCAGAAAAAGAATCAGAAGAAATCATCCAAGAAAGAGCCTTCACAGGTATATTGATTGAAAATTCATCGAAAGTTTGAACTATGCTCATCTGTCAAATTGCCTTCTTTATGGTCTCTAAATGTATATAAAATTGCCACCCACCCATTTTTTCTTTCAATTCAGGGAGGTAATTCTAAACATGAGTCCTTGAGTAATGAGTGGCTGCAATCTGGGAATTGTCCGATTGCTAAGTCATACAGAGCAGTTAGTGGCGTCCTTCCACTTGTTGCAAAGGTGTTTCAGCCTCCTCCAGGCATGAAACTTAAATGCCCGCCAGCTGTGGTTGCCGCCCGAGCTGCTCTAGCAAAGACTGCATTTGCAAAGAACCTCCGTCCACAACCCCTGCCTGCAAAAGTGCTTGTGATTGGGTTACTGGGCATGGCAGCAAATGTTCCTTTAGGGATATGGAGGGAACATACTGAGAAATTCTCACCATCCTGGTTTGCTGCTGTCCACGCCGCTGTTCCATTCATAGGCATGCTTAGGAAATCCGTGTTGATGCCTAAGTCAGCAATGGCGTTTACAATTGCAGCATCTATCTTGGGACAGGTGATTGGCTCTCGAGCAGAACGATACCGTCTCAAGGCCATAGCTGCCAGAAAATCGGATCTTGCTCAATCCTCTGTTGGTGAGTCTAGCCAGTTACAGGTAATCAACGCGAAAGTTGGTCATTGTAGTGGTGGTGCCGATTGGAATTCAGGTTCCCTCTCTATGGCGAGGCCTTCCTCATCAACGGATGTTTTCTGCTGATCGTCGTATATTTTTATTTCTACGTAATAATTGAACCTTTAATAATGTTGTAATTTAGCAGAGTGATATTCTCTATTCTGCATTGTGTGTAAGAGCCGTGAGAATAAAAGATATATGATGAGACCACTATTTTATTTCTGCTACATTTTCCCCTTTTAATTTTAGAGTGGAAATACTTAAAATTTCTTTTCTTTTTTCATTTTATTATTTTGTATGAAATAATGATCGTTTGTTCAGACAAGTTAGCAGTACTTACATCAAAATGGACAGGTCTAAAAAATACATTCTAGGTCGTATATGAAAGGCAGTGATGAAAATCCTAAATTAAGTTTGGGAAATTAATCCATCGAGTGTCACTTATAGAAATCAAATTATATTATGGAATGTATATAAAAAGGAACAGACTTGGTTTTCGGGTTTTCCTGAATGCAAAACAAAGAACTAATGATAGTGGGGAGGTGGGTGTGAGTGGGAAGAGAAATATTAATTAAGGGACAATTTATGAATAATTAGGGAATAGTAGACAATATTTCAGTCTTAAAGTTAAATTTGAAGTTGGATTTAAAAAAAAATTAATTAATTTGGCAGGGAGAGTTTTGGTAAGTGTGAATTATTCAGATAAATGATTGATAAAGTGTGAACATTTAATTTGTACTTTCGCATAAAAAAAATACAGAGATTATGTTAAACATTTGACAAATATAGAGTCAATCTATGCTAGTTTTTCTAAAAATTGTATCTCTAACATTGTTGTTTAAGAAAAGGGATAACTGTAAAATGAAAAAAAAAAAAAAAAACCTTGAAGTATGGCCTTTGTGCTCTTTTAATAATATTTTTGGACATGTATAAAATTATACCTCTATATCGCCCATATTTAAAATCTCTGCAAATATATACCTTTGTGTCCAAATTGATCAGAAATTTTCGCATTAAACAGAATCTGAATTGATAATATCTTATTTATATTGATAAACATTTAAAATCTATTGAAAAATAATTTTAAACATTCATCGTAAATCCGTAAATTTGTACACACAAAAAGTAGAAATTTACATAAATTTAAAATGTGAAAGTATAATTTTACTAGGTAAAAAAATATGGTTAAAACTACAGAAAAATTATATTTCAGATTTTTTTTTCTTTTTGCAATTAATCCTTAAGAAAATAATAAACCAAAAAAAAAAAAAAACGTTTTGGGTAACGCCAACTTTGACAACAAATTTGTTATAAAAAAAAAAAAGGAAGAAAACAAATTATAAGAGTCGTGCAGAAAATTAGAAATATTTGGAGACATGACTCGCATGTCTTTGTTTTTAAATTGAAAAAAGGGTAATAATGCGCGTGGCATGCCACAAAATGCGGTTGACCTTTCAACGAATTGGCAAAGAGAAAAGTCAGAAAGTCCAAAATGCCAACTTTGGACAGCGAAAGCATATTATTGAAAGCAAAGCTCTCCTCTAGGCTCTAACCAAACCCATCATCCCAACCTAAAGCGTGTGTTCACCACGTCGTCGTTTCGAACATTTTAACTCCTCTGATTCTACACACACAAACAAAACCATCTTCGTCTTCTTCTTCCCCTGTTCTTCGTTTTCTCACCTAAAACTCTTCCAATTCTCTCTCTAATTTCTCTCTCTAGAATCCAACCCCTCCATCTGAGCTCGGACTCTGCTCCCCCCTGTAATCCATTCTCAAGGTACGATCAGCTTCAACCGTGTGCAAAACCTTCATTTCTATTATTTTTCCTGAAGCTATGGATTTTGGTTGTTCATTTTCTTTGTTCCATGCAATATTTTTGCTTATTAGATCAGAAAATTTTCGAGGCGTTTTAGCTATTTGAATTCAGAATTGGATACTAATTTGAATGTATGATCTTTGTGTTCAGGCGTGCTCAATATTTTTGTCTTAAATTTAGTTTCTTTTTGACCGAAATTTAGATTAATTGTACCCGGTAATACTCTTGATTTGTATGCAATTTTTAGTGTTGAATTTTGGTCCTTGTGGTACAAATTCTCAATAGACGAGCTGGGTTGGATTGTTTTGTGGGAATTGGGTTCTTACATGGGATGATCTCATATGGTGTTGAAGAAGCTTCTGATGTGAGCTTTCTTAAATCAACCGAGCAATAATCTTTTTTCCTTTAAAAAAAAAAATGTTAGATGGTGTAATCTTTTGTTCTTCATTCTGGGATTGCGGTCCCTTTCTCTTCCAAGTTTTTCTCCCATTTGCGCTATGGAAACTTTAAACTTGGTTTGGAAAGCTTTTTAGAATAAACTACTGAATCCTTTGAAGCCATGGCGCCCTTTATTATAATACAAGTGTGCTCCCCTAAGTTCACTTTGGTAACATGTTTTTCGTTTTCAAAAATGACTAAATTCGAAGAATTGATTACGGGTTTTGACTGCTATTGTAGTTGAACCTCAATTCTTTTGATACAAATGTCGTGGGATATTGAAACTTAGGATTCTTAGTTAAGTATCTCATTTAGTTTTCTTGATTAAGCCTTTTGTCTTGTTTCAATAGCTGTATGTCAACCTCTCGTTTCTGAGATCTCAAGATTTTGAATATTTCTTATTCTGAATACTGTAGATAAATTTTTGTTTATGCTTCATCCTTCGCAGGTCAACTTTTGACTGATAAACAATGAATAATTTTTTGAGAGATTTAAGTGGAGAGTCTGTGCCTTCTCAGCAAGATATACTCAGATGTCCCTTTCTGAGAAACATCAACGAGCCTACCAGCTTTTCATTCTCCTCGTCCTTGGCTTTCCCGCAGCCTGTAAGTTGTCTCATTTCTGTGTGCTAACCGTTCCTTTTATCTGTGTTACTGTACTTGTCATCTTATCTGGGTTTCACTTCCTATTTATATGGAGAAGTGAGAAACAGCCCTTTTTTTTTCCTCTCTTCTTTCCTAACAAATTATTAGCACAAGCTTTTGCCCAAAACCAGTCCATGAAATGTACTTAAAGCTGCTTCTGCAGAAGAGGTATCACTAATGTGTATATCTATGTTTTGTGGCCAGGTAAGGGGAGCTAAAGGTCCAATTTTTGAAGATGGTCCCAATTTTGATATGGCATTTAGGCTCTTCCACGGGCATGATGGAGTAGTCCCTCTTTCTGGAGAATCTCCTGTCAAGAAAGTTGAACCTCAATTAGCCCCATCACAGTTTAATCCTTTGGCTGCAAAGGCTGCAACAATCAGTCTTTCATCCTTTGGAGCTGGAGGCCCATTTGGCTTCTTTGATTCCTTTAACGGGAAATGGAAGAATCAGAAGAAATCATCCAAGAAAGAGCCTTCACAGGTATATTGATTGAAAATTCATTGAAAGTTTGAACTGTGGTAGTTATCAGTCAACTTGCCTCTTTATATGGTCTCTCGATGTATATAAAACATTGCCCAACCCATTTTCTTTCTATTCAGGGGGGAAATTCAAAACACGAGTCCTTGAGTAATGAGTGGCTGCAATCTGGGAATTGTCCAATTGCCAAGTCATACAGAGCAGTTAGTGGTGTCCTTCCACTTGTTGCAAAGGTGTTTCAACCTCCTCCAGGCATGAAATTTAAGTGCCCGCCAGCAGTTGTTGCCGCCCGAGCAGCTCTAGCAAAGACTGCATTGGCAAAGAACCTCCGCCCGCAACCTTTGCCTGCAAAAGTGCTCGTGATTGGATTATTGGGCATGGCAGCAAATGTTCCTCTAGGGATCTGGAGGGAACATACTGAGAAATTCTCACCATCCTGGTTTGCTGCTGTTCATGCCGCTGTTCCATTCATAGGCATGCTTAGGAAATCTGTGCTGATGCCTAAGTCAGCAATGGCATTTACAATTGCAGCATCAATCTTGGGACAAGTGATCGGCTCTCGAGCAGAACGGTATCGACTGAAGGCCATAGCTGCCAGAAAATTGGCTCTGGCTCAAACCCCTCTTGGCGAGTCCAGCGAGTTACAGGTGGTCAATGCAAAAGTTGGTCATTGTAGTAGTGATGCTGATTGGAATTCAATTGCCCTGCCTATGGCAAGGCGTTCTTCATCTACGGATGTTTTTGGCTAATACATCTATATTTACATTTTTTTCATAATTGATTTTTTATTTATGTTGTAATTTGGCAGAGTTTTTAAATCTCTGTTCTACATTGTGTGTAAGAGCCGGGAGAATAAAAGATATAAGATGAGACAAAACTATCTTATTTCTGCTACATTTTTCCCTTTTTTATATATATGTTTTTTAAATTTTTCTCGAGTGGAACTACTTTTCTTTGCATTTTTATTTTGTGTGAAACAATGATCGTCTGTTAAGACCAATTAGCAGTAATAACAGTAAAATGGATGGCTCTGATATTTTTTAAGTCGTTCCCGAAAGCCAGCAATGAAAGACCTAAATTATACTTCTAGTTGAAAGAGTAGTAGCCAGGTAGATGCCGAGCGGGTCAACTAAATACAACAGAGTAGGTATTGATTTGGACAATACATTAAAGTGGGAAAGACAAAAAGAAAACATTAAACTTAAGGGGATGGCTACGGTAGGGGCGTCTTTACGTAGGGTCTTGCTTTAATTATCGTTGGATGGGAATCTGTGGGAAATAATAGGAATCTGTGGAAAATCTATTTATATACAGATTCTCATCCAACGGTGAATAGACAGGGCCCTACGTAGGGCCGCCCCTGCTGTAGACGCGCCCTAAACTTAATGTCTAGGGAAGAAAACATCTAAGATCAGACATTATAATTTAAAAGTGAGACAACTTTGTATAATTCAACCGAGAGATAATACACCTTAATACGTTTGAGACTAAAGTTTTTTTTTTTTTTTTAATTTCAAAAAAAAAAGTGTGTTTTTAAAAAACAAAAAAAAAATCAAAAAAACAAAACCGGAGGTCTTTTTTCTTCCTCTTCTAACGCACTAGAGAGCGGGAGATCTTTTGGATTTTTTTCCGCCGGGAAGTTTCATTTTTTTTTTTTCGTTTTGTTTTTTTGTTTTTTTTTTTGTGTGTGTTTTTAATAAGGGCGCGTCTACAGTAGGGGCGCCCCTACGTAGGGCCCTGTCTATTCACCGTTGGATGGGAATCTGTATATAAATAGATTCTCCACAGATTCTCGTTATTCCCAACAGATTCCCATCCAACGATAATTAAGGCATGACCCTACGTAGGGACGCCCCTACCGTAGCCATCCCCTTTTAATAATCTTTACATTTGGGAAGATATAATTCTATCTAAATCTATATCTATGATGATTTCAATCCACTCAGATCTTAATTTATGGTGATTTTAGATTTCTTTGTTATTTTTTGTTATTTTAGTTTCCACCTAAATCTAGATGTATAATGGCTTTAGTTGGATCTTATGTTTTTTTATCCTTTTAGTATAGTTATTATCCAGATCTGTGTTATTTATGACTCAGATTTGGATAGTTTATATAATGGTATTTGTTTTCTAATGACATTTGGATTTAATGAAAGAGACAGCAACAATAGAAGTTGAGAGTTTTATTGAAGTGCACAACAACAGGAGTTCTTTTATTTCGGATCGATTTCGCGAGGATCTTAGTGTATAAAATTCATCTATTCCTTTAACAAGTATTGTATTATCTTTCTATTATTAATAAGGGCGTGTCTACAGTGGGGGCGCCCCTACGTAGGGTCCTGTCTATTCACCGTTGGATGGAAATCTGTATATAAATAGATTCTCCACAGATTCCCGTTGTTCTCCACAGATTCCCATCCAACGATAATTAAGGCATGATCCTACGTAGGGACGCCCTTACCGTAGCCATCTCCTATTAATAAAAGTATTTTACCTTTAAAAAAAATACTAGGGACTAGTGGCTGTACTTGTTGTTTTACTTCCGGCCCAAAGAATGAGGTGAGAATAAGGCAACTATATTTTGGGTAAATTTACTTTTTGTTCTTCTTTTGTTTGCTACCAGGAAGTCTCCACTTGTATTGTCTTTATTGTGGCAAATGATTTGAATCATTAATAAAATTGTCCCGACACATCTTACTCCCAAAAAAAAAGTAAAAATAACAAAAAAAAAAAAAGACCAATTGATGTTACATCATTTTCAATCATATTTTTCCTTAAACTGAGATCACATAATTTAAAATTTTGTAGTTGAAAATTAGTGTAATTTTTTGTATATCTAGTATTACTCAAATAATAAATAAACATACAATCAATGTTAGAACTATTCTCTAGTCTCGTCATTTGCATGTAAATTCCAGTGAAAAATCTAATATTTCAATAATTATTATAGAAACATAATAGAATCCATGTATGAAGCAGTGAAATAGGAATTAGAAAAGTAGAAAAGATTGTCATCTAGCACTCTCCGTATGCATACATATACAAAGTATAGTATCAGACCCATAGCATTATAGCAATCGAATGCTTCATATAAGAAGGTACAATCTTGAGAGTGCAAAAGCATGTTAGAGGCAACCCGTAAAATTTTTTCTTGTGTTCAATAGTTAGCTTGGGCATATGTGCAGTTAAGTGAATTGGCCTGAAGGCCATGTCATTTATGATTAAAAAAGAGCTGGTAGCCATATATTGTTCTGATATATTTTAAATCATCATAGATTTTTCTATCTACAATATAGAAAAGTTAGTTTAATGTTTACATATGTTAATTTGATTAGTTTAAACTCAAATGATAATTAGTTGTGAATACCATTTTCTTTTAGTCTTTAGTTTTACACTTTGTTAATAATTTTGAATCTATATATAAATTCTTTTATTGTAAACTAGAATGGCAACTAATGGAATATAAGGAAAAGCAAAGGTAGTATGGGATCCACGGTCATATGAGATTTGGGTTGATTTAGCCGTAGAGCAAGTGAGAGCAGGTAATAGAAATGGAGCGCATTTGAGCAAACCAGGTTCGAAAAATTTTATTGAAAAATTTAACGCAACAACATGTAGAAACTATGAATATAAGCAAATGAAGAATCACGGGGACAATATTAAAAAAGAATGGCAATTATGGGATTCATTACTTAGAAGAGAGATTGGACTAGATTGGGACATGCAAGGCAAACTATAGAGCTTCAAATGAATGGTGGGAGACAAAGCTAAAAGTATGTATTTGTACATTAACTTAATAATTATTATTTTAGAATAATTTTGTATTGTTTATTTTTCTAACTTAAAAAAAAATACACAGCAATATCTAGATACTGCTAAATTTCGAGTTAAAGGCTAGAACATGCATTCAAGTTGGATGAGTTGTTTCTAGATGTTATTACTACAGGGACTAGAGCTTAGGCACTAATCTCTGGTTCAATACCTCATTTATATATCTAACCATCTCAATCTGATGGTAACCTTAATGCTGAGATGAGTTAAAACTCTGAAGACAGTGATTACAAGGAAGATGGATGTAGTGTTAAAAAAAAAAAAATCTACTTGCAAGGCAATCAAAACTAGGAATAATTCCATAACATCAAAGCTTATAAATCAACTCAAAGAAGTTTGCAAGGCGATCAAAAATAGGAGCTCATGTATACATACTGACTCACCTAATTGTAGAGTTTGCTTGTAGCGTTCAAGAAGTTATTGATAAGGTAGCTGTACTACCATGTTATGAACCAATGAGCCCCTTTTTTTAAAGTGGGCACTAGTTTATTCACAAAGAAAGTAAATAGGGATATTTTTATAGCTCTGAAAAAATCTGAATATCAAATTTATTGGCTGAAAGAGCTAGGGTTTAACTTATAAATTGATTGGCTAGAAGAACATGATTTTCTTGAATGTTTTTAATCATTGGATATTGTTAGTTGTTTTAATTTTTATCTTTTTGGATGCTGTAAGTTTTTTCTTATATTTATGGGTATTGTTGGGTTTTTTTTTTAATCTTTTTAAATATTGTCAATTGTTTTGCTTTTATCTTTATGGATGTACATATAATTTGTTTATTAATTAAGCTTAATAAAGCTATGCACTTTATGAGATATTTTTATGCATATTTATTTCTAGTAAGGCTTTTTTTTCTAGCATTTATACTAAAATAATAATAATTCGTATCCACGTATTGTAATATATAATGGACAGTGACTTAGATACATAAGACATGAATGAAAAATATATAATACAAGCTATAATAGAAGAAATAGAATTTGATTTACTTACCATTGTTGTTGCAAGAACATCAGTATATTATCATAATAACTTTTTGGTTAAAGAGCCGTGCAAAAGTTCGCCTTATACAAGATGGAGATTCATGATGGAGACACTTGATGGAAATAGTCGAAGGTATCATGAGATGTTTCGAATGAAAAAACATGTTTTTTTGCAAATTGTGCAAAAGATTAAAAAGATATGGATTAACTTCTAGTAATGGAGTGAGACTAGAAGAGGCAGTTGGTATGTTTTTGATAATCTTAGGACATGGTGCAGGTAATAGAATCGTTCAAGAAAAATTCTAATGTTCAGGTAAAATTGTTAGTAAACAGTTTGGGATTATATTAGAAAAAATGAGTATGCTTACTTTGGATGAGATTAGAGCACCTAACAATTTTGATGAAGTCCCGCATTATATACGAACCAATCCTAGATATTGGCCATACTTTAAGGTATTTTATGTGCCCTTGTTTAGAAGTTGTAAATGTATAAATTTATTTTTTTATTTATCCAAATTTTTATATTGCTTGTTGTTAGTAGGACTACATTAGAACAATAGACGGAACACATATTCGAGTGTCACATCCAGTTGATGAGCAAATTCCATACATCAAAAGAAAGGGTTGTCCTACGGTTGTATGTGGATTCAGTATGTTATTTACATTGGTATGGCTAGGGTGGGAAGGAACTGTATTCGATGCTCGTATATTTATAGTAGTATTAAGAAACACTGATATTAAGCTACCTAAACTACCAAATGATATACTGTATTCACTTAAGTTTTTTTTTTCTTTTTAAGGCATATTTCAAAATTTTCTCTAAACAATTATTTAAGTAATTTTTTTCTTTTAATTTTGCAGATAAATTCTACTTGGTTGATGCAGGGTATCCAAATATAAAAGAGTATTTAGCTCCATATAAAGGGGAAAGATATCATCTTCCTCAATTTCAAAAAGGCGGTCAATCTAGTGGCTATAGAGAAATATTTAACCATGCTCATTCATCGTTACACAGTATTATTGAGCATTGTTTTGGTGTGTGGAAAGCACGATGGGGAAATCTTGCACTGCATGCCTAATTATATTTTTGACAAGCAAGTAGCTATTGTTTCTGCTTCAATGGCATTACATAATTTTATAAGGAGAGAGGCTATTGCTGATATAGATTTTCCTTCTCGTGATGAAGCAAATGATGATTATCCTGATGATGATGAATCAAAGAGTAACCTGGCAGCAGACGAGACTGAAATGGGAGTTATCCGCGATAAAATTGCTAGAGAACTTATGTTTTGATAACTATCATTTTACGAGTATCATTTTTAAAAATTATTGTATCAGAGTAAGGATTCAATTTTTATATAGTTGAGTTTAATTTTTATGTTTCACTAATAAGAAAAGAAAAAAGACTTCGTATGTTATTTTTTTCACTTATTTTATTTACTTGTTACAAACAAACAAACAAAAAAATTGGGTTTTAATTTTATCATTAAAAATTTCAGTCATGGGCAAATTTGACATATCTTATTCACAAGAGCTTTTATGTTTCATATACCACACACATTAGAAAGGTCTTGTAGAGTGAAAAGATCTTTCANGTACATATAATTTGTTTATTAATTAAGCTTAATAAAGCTATGCACTTTATGAGATATTTTTATGCATATTTATTTCTAGTAAGGCTTTTTTTTCTGGCATTTATACCAAAAAAATAATAATTCGTATCCACGTATTGTAATACATAATGGACAGTGACTCAGATATAGAAGACATGAATGAAAAATATATAATACAAGCTATAATAGAAGAAATAGAATTTGATTTACTTACCATTGTTATTGCAAGAACATCAGTATATTATCATAATAACTTTTTGGTTAAAGAGCCGTGCAAAAGTTCGCCTTATACAAGATGGAGATTTATGATGGAGATACTTGATGGAAATGGTCGAAGGTATCATGGGATGTTTCGAATGAAAAAACATATTTTTTTGCAAATTGTGCGAAAGATTAAAAAGATATGGATTAACTTCTAGTAATGGAGTGAGATTAGAAGAGGCAGTTGGTATGTTTTTGATAATCTTAGGACATGGTGCAGGTAATAGAATCATTCAAGAAAAATTCTAATGTTCAGGTAAAATTGTTAGTAAACAGTTTGGGATTATATTAGAAAAAATGAGTATGCTTACTTTGGATGAAATTAGAGCACCTAACAATTTTGATGAAGTCCCGCATTATATATGAACCAATCCTAGATATTGGCCATACTTTAAGGTATTTTATGTGTCCTTGTTTAGAAGTTGTAAATGTATAAATTTATTTTTTTATTTATCCAAATTTTTATATTACTTGTTGTTAGTAGGACTATATTAGAACAATAGACGGAATACATATTCGAGTGTCACATCCAGTTGATGAGCAAATTCCATACATCAAAAGAAAGGGTTGTCCTACGCAAAACATTATGGTTGCATGTGGATTCAGTATGTTATTTACATTGGTATGGCCAGGGTGGGAAGAAACTGTATTCGATGCTCGTATATTTATAGTAGCATTAAGAAACATTGATATTAAGCTACCTAAACTACCAAATGATATATTGTATTCATTTAAGTTTTTTTTTTTTTCTTTTTAAGGCATATTTCAAAATTTTCTCTAAACAATTATTTAAGTAATTTTTTTCCTTTAATTTTGCAGATAAATTCTACTTGGTTAATGCAGGGTATCCAAATATAAAAGAGTATTTAGCTCCATATAAAGGGGAAAGATATCATCTTCCTCAATTTCAAAAAGGCAGTCAATCTAGTGGCTATAGAGAAATATTTAACCATGCTCATTCATCGTTACGCAGTATTATTAAACGTTGTTTTGGTGTGTGAAAAGCACAATGGGGAAATCTTGCACTGCATGCCTAATTATAATTTTGACAAGCAAGTAGCTATTGTTTCTGCTTCAATGGCATTACATAATTTTATAAGGAGAGAGGCTATTGCTGATATAAATTTTCCTTCTCGTGATGAAACAAATGATGATTATCCTGATGATGATGAATCGAAGAGTAACCTGGCAGCAGACGAGACTGAAATGGGAGTTATCCGCGATAAAATTGCTAGAGAACTTATGTTTCGATAACTATCATTTTACGAGTATCATTTTTAAAAATTATTGTATGAGAGTAAGGATTCAATTTTTATATAGTTGAGTTTAATTTTTATGTTTCACTAATAAGAAAAGAAAAAAGACTTCGTATGTTATTTTTTTTCACTTATTTTATTTACTTGTTACAAACAAACAAACAAAAAAACTAGGGCCCGTTTGTTTCACCTATTCGAATGAGTGTATTTAAATGGGAAATTTTAGAATGGGTTATAATTAGAATGTGAGACATTGGAATGGAAAAACAGTAGAATGGGTTGTAATTAGAATGTGAGCATTGGAATGGACCATTCAAAAACACCTCCTCCCCTCTATTCTCATTCCAAGATACAAAAACCCCATTCCAATAGTTGATGTGACTGATAGACCATTTGAATGGAAAAACTGAATTATTGAAACAAACACCTATTCTAAAAGATCATTTGAATGGAAAAACTGGAATTATTAAAACAAACACCCATTCCAATGAATTTTCCATTTGAATGGAATGTAATTGGTGAAATAATCGGGCCCTAGGTTTTATCATTAAAAATTTCAATCATGGGCAAATTTGACATATCTTATTCACAAGAGCTTTTATGTTTCATATACCACACACATTAGAAAGGTCTTGTAGAGTGAAAAGATCTTTCATGATGGATTATCCAGATAGTTACCAAAAAGTTACGACTTTTATTTCTCTTCTCCTTCTGTTAAAAAGTAAAAATTACCTCGAGGGGACTCAATGTGCCGTAAGAGCTTCAATCTAAACCGTTGAACTAAGTGAATGTCAAACTAATAATATCATGTCTAGTCTCAAGTGGACGGCTAAGATTATTACCCCCACGCACTCCCTAATTAAGAGCGCAGAGATGTCGTTTCCCGCCTTCCACCTCCGAAACGGCAAAGTTTAGTTTAATATTTAGAAATAATTAAATCAATAAATATCAGTGTTTTACTCTTTCATCGTCGTAAACGTCCGATGTCGAACCCTTGGGAAGGAGGAGCTCAGGATCTAACATTCGGTATACCGTGGCCCGATCTCAACGACGGCTTGTTCTATAACGATGTCGTTCGACCCTCGGATTCCGGTGCCCCTTTTTCTTTTTTTTTTCTTTTTTTTTCCCTTTTTTAATTTTAAATCTGTTTGGTTGCCGAGAAATTTAGAGTGAAAAAGGTAAGGAAAAGTTCGAGTATCTGAAATTGTGTCTCTTGCTTGTTCAATTTACAGACTTGGCATTGATCCAGTTCTACTCTAACAAATACAAGAATTCTGCTCCTCTACGAGGGTAAGACTTTCCAAACTATACCAACTGTGTTTTCCTCGATGTGTGTGTATGTATATATATATATATATATATCCCCTGTTTGGTTGCTCAGAAAGGATGATTTTCTTTTTGATATTTTTTGGGAGTAGAAAATATGACATGTTTGGTTTGTCTATAAATTTTGAATGGAACCATAATTTTACGTATCCAAAACCTTTGAATTTTGTATATAATCACTTATTAAGCTTAAGAAGAACTTTTTTTTTTCTTTTTTTTTTTTTGATTTGGTAATATATATTATGATTTCATTTTTATTTCTCAAAGAGATAAGACTTAATAAAAACGTCTACTTTGAAAAACTCAGTTAAAAAAGGCCACATAATTGATATCTATATAATATATATATATATATATGTATTGCATTTTCTTTATTCTTAATTTTTCATGTTGAAATGATTATTGATCAGTTGGTTGCAGCGGATTCAGAATGGACAGGTTCGATAATCGAAAAATTCAAATAGCTTTTAGGTGTTTAAACCCACTGTTAAGGGTAATTCTCAGCTCCATTGTTCTGCAGATAACAGTTGATGGCGGAGTTGTTAGAGATCCCAATACCATCCTCAGGTTCCTCCTTTGTTAGAATTACTCTGCTGCCTTATATTTCACAATTGTTCTTTTATCTGTTATATTATTTTTATGTTGTTTTTTTTTCTTTTTTTTTTTCCGAAATGTATTCGATTTTTTAGGATTGGTTCAGAACTGGTCTACCATAGACTTCCATGGAAGGAGCCTGATGCCCCGCACTTGCTCAAGATTCTTTATGAAGATGATGATATGGTATCGTCATACTTTTGAAGTCATACTATACTATTCATTGTTGTGACATTTGATTTTTAGGATTTTTCTGTCAATTCCATCTTATTAATAGACATATTCATCATTCTTGGTGTTTGTTTCTGCTTGAACTGAGCAATGATTATGTATTCAGATTGCTCTAAATAAGCCATCCGGGCTACAAGTCTTACCAGGAGGTCTTTTTCAGCAACGCACAGTTCTAACACAGCTTCAGTGGCGGTCAACTAAGCTGAGCCCTTCTCAAGTGTGCCATGAACCGCATCCTG
>JXTC01000341.1:104726-139092 GCA_002914845.1 Trema orientale
GCCATACAGGCTCTTCTGAAGTTTACACACCATTCTCTCCTTCCCTCGTACTTCAAAACCTTGTGGCTGTTTCATGTAAATTTCTTCCTCCAAGTCACCATGAAGAAATGCCGTCTTGACATCTAATTGCTCTAAATGCAAGTCTTCTTTAGCCACCAACCCAAGTACTGTTTTGATAGTGGTCAATTTGACCACTGGAGAGAAAATCTCGGTGTAGTCGATGCCTTCCTTCTGTTGAAAGCCTTTGACAACAAGTCTTGCTTTGTACCGCTTGCTACCATCATGTTCTTCTTTTATTCGGTACACCCACTTGTTGTGTAATGCCTTCTTTCCTTCTGGTACTTCGGCCAGTTCCCATGTCTGATTGGACGCTAGTGACTCCATCTCATCTTTCATGGCTAACTCCCACTTGATTGACTAATCATTCTGCACCGCTTCTTCATAACTCTCTGGCTCGCCTTTATCAGTCAGTAGAATGTAATGCAGTGCCGGGAAATATCTCTGAGGAGGTCGAATTGTTCTAGAAGATCTTCTGAGTTCACCCACTAGGGTCTGTGGGTCTACCGCTAGTGCTACAGCTTCTTGATCTTTCTGGCCGTCTACTGGGATGTCATTCAATGGTATTACCCCAGCCTTTTTTACTTCAGGACATACACTATCTGATCCGGTGCCCAATCTGTCTTTGTACATCACCTCCTCACTGAATATGACATCCCTGCTTCTGATGATCTTCCGATTTTGGTCATCCCAGAAACGATAACCAAACTCAGCATCACCATAACCAATAAAGAAACATTTTTTAGACTTGGGATCAAGTTTACTTCTATTGGTAGGGTCTATATGAACATAAGATAGATAACCAAACACTTTCAAGAAAGAAAGGTTTACCTCTTTACCGCTCCAGACCTCTTCTGGTATTCTGAACTCCAATAGTACTGACGGTCCTCTGTTGATAAGATATGCAGCAGTATTAACTGCATCAGCCCAAAATGTCTTTGGTAACCCTGCGCGCAACCTCATGCTCCTAGCACGTTCATTCAGAGTTCTGTTCATCCTTTCAGCAATACCATTCTGTTGAGGTTTCCCTGGAATGGTTTTCTCAAACTTGATCCCATTATTGGCACAATACCTCTTGAAATCATCATCATCATATTCTCCCCCATTGCCAGACCCCAAGCATTTCAATTTCAGATTAGTCTCATTTTCATCCATGGCCTTCCACTTTTTAAAGGTATCGTAAACATCAGATTTATTTTTCAGAAAATAAACCCATACTTTTCTGCTCGAATCATTAATAAATGTCACATAATATCTTGAGCCTCCAAGGGATGTCACAGGAGATGGCCCCCACACGTTTGTATGAACCAGCTCCAACTTTGCTGCTTTCGGTTCTTTTCCGCTTTTCGAAAAGCTCACCCTCTTTTGCTTGCCAAAGATACAGCTTTCGCATAGGCTATGCTCAACTGACTTCAGCTCTGGTAGCTTTCCTTTTGACAGCATTATCTTCATTCCCTTCTCGCTCATATGCCCAAGTCTACAGTGCCATAGACTTGAATTAACTTCAGCATTGATGGTCGCCAAAGTATCTCTACAACTGGAAGTTATGTAGAGAGTTCCAGTTTTGTTTCCTCGAGCAACAACCATGGCTCATTTGCTAACCTTCCACGAGCCACCAGTAAAGGTCACATTGTGTCCTTCCTCGTCAAGTTGTCCCACCGATAGAAGGTTCCGCATCAGTCTAGGTACATGCCTTACTTTCTGGATTTTCCACACCGATCCGTTTGACATCTTCAGACGGATATCACCCATACCAACAATATCTAAAGGTTCTCCATCGGCTAGATAAACCTTTCCGTAATTACCAGCGACATAATTCTCCAATACATTACGGTGTGCAGTGGTATGAAACGAAGCTCCAGAGTCTAAGACCCAAGAGTCAATTGGATTATCTACAGATAATAGTAAAGCGTCTTGTACCTCATCAGTCACGGCATTCGCATCGTTTCTGCTGTCGTCTTTCCTTGGTGCTCTACAATTCTTCTTTATGTGGCCAGTCTTGCCACAATTCCAGCATTCCGGTCTTCTTTCGGATCTGGACTTGTCTCTTCCATTCCTTGACTTGGATCTGCCACGACCCCAGTTAGAATTCTTCTCGCTGCTTCTGTCCCTGTTCTCGAGATTCAGGGCAGAACTCGATGATGCACCTTCACCCGAATCAATTCTGCGAACTTCTTCCGCCAAAATTCGGTCTCTAACATCATTGAATTGCAGTTTTCCTTTGCCAACAGAATTGCTAACCGCAGCCCTCATTGATTCCCAACTGGTTGGTAGAGACGCTAGAAGAATTAGAGCACGAACTTCATCGTCGAAATTAATTTCGACAGACGTCAACTGAGAAACGATCGTGTTGAACTCATTGATATGAGTTGCAACTGAAGCACCTTCTCCCATCTTTAAGTAAAACAACTTTTTCATCAAATATACCTTGTTATTTGCCGACAGCTTCTCATATATGTCTGACAGGATGCTCATCATCTCTGCTGTGGTTTTTGCCTCCGCCACATTATGAGCAACATTCTTCGTTAGCGTTAATCGGATCACGCCTAACACTTGTCGATCAAAGAGTTGCCAGTCGTCGTCCTCCATCTTCTCCGGTTTCTTCCCTGATAGAGGCTGATGCAATTTTTTACTATGCAGATAATCATTGATCTGCAATCTCGAGTACGAGAAATCTGTACCGTCGAACTTGTCAATTCCAGGTCCTGATCCTTCACCTCCGGCCATCGCTCCCACTAAAATCGAACCTCACTCTGATACCAGTTGTTAGGGGAATAACCTCCCCAATAAATACACAATAGTGGAAGCGATAAAATAAATGAAAAAAAAATAATACCGAAATAAATAAACAGGACACACAAAATTAGCGTGGTTCACCAAATTGGCTACGTCCACGGAGCTGCTGCAGATCTTCACTATTGGGAGAAAAGGAGATTTTTACAAGTGTTTACAAACACTCACTCAACACTCCTCACACCCAGACCCCGAACACACCCAAGAGAAAAAAAACTGTATTTTTTTCTGACTCTCAAGAATAAAATCTCTCTATTTTACTCTCACTATGCTTGGTGTTTCTCACTTCTCTGGGATAATTTACAATGAGGAATAGTACCTCTATTTATAATGTGAGGTTCCTCAGCCCTATACACGTTTTTGCCAACTTTTACCATATATATCACACATTTTGTACACGGTTTGTACCGTGTATTATTTGCTGTTAAGAGCAATTAATGCTCTTTATATTACACAGTTGGCAGAGCATTTAATGCTCTTTACCATTGTGATACACAGTTTGAAAACCGTGTGTGATCACATCCACATCAACAAGGTCAGCCCATAAATTTTCCTGTTGAACAGAGTGATGAGATTGTTCTTTTAATAAATCAATTTGCTTATGATGTAGATCCAAGGGAGAATAGAAGAGAGAATAGCAAGATAGGATAGATAGACAGACTAGAGTCAAGACGGAAAACTTGATAGACAATTCAATAATTCATTCATTCATAATCTTCTTTCGAATAATGAACATAGCTAGGCCCATCTATAGATAGAAAAATAAACATAATTGGGAAACAAAGCACTAAAATAGGAAACTGAATACACTTGAGAAACTGATTCGAGAATTTTAACACACTAATAGTAAATCTAAATCTAATTCATAGAAAAATAAAATCCTAATTACCTAATACATAATCTTCATCTTCTTAGGTTGTGTAGACAGATGTTCTTATGTATAAGATTCTTGAGTTTCTCTATTATATCCTAATTACCTAACACATAATCTTCATCTTCTTAGGTTGTGTAGACAGATGTCCTTATTTCTAAGATTCTTGAGATTCATAGTTTGTCTAAATATATGAGTCAAACAAACTAACAACATATGCTAGTTAACTTGCCACTTATCACATAGTTGATGTGCACGGGGACACTGGGGAATAAAAATGGTATTAAAGTCTTTCATTCATGTATTAATTTTTAACTGCGTGGAGAATACTTCTGGTTTAACTCAAAACTCAACTATTGCTGGATTGTTTTTGTGTTTCAGTTTAGACTAGAATTGAAGATTGAATGCGATGAAGTAATTAGTTTAATATTGTCAGAACTATAAGATTAAAGTTGAAGTAATTAGTTTTAATATGGTTCTGGATTATAAATTGACGTCAGCTGCTCCTTTTATGTGATATGATTCTCAATTTCCAGTTAGACTCTTTCTTTTGCTTGTTAACTGGTTCAGTTTGGCTCTAGGGTTGTTGCTATGTGCAAAGACAAAGCTGGCGAAAACAAGGCTTGCTGCATATTTTGCTGATGGAACATCTCGTGTTGGAGACAGCAGGTTAGACAAAGTAATCTGTAAGCTAATAATTATTATAGAATGTATATAACAATTAATATTGACGTTAAATTTTATTGAAATATTGAATACAGGACAACCAGTTTGGGGCTTGGTGCGACGAGGAAAATCTTAAAGATATATCGGGCACTGGTAATTGGAATAGTTCGTGAGGACAGGGTAATGATCCTGTGCAGTAACACTTAACTTTCCTCCCCCAATTTTACTCCATGCGTCTATGCTTTTGTATTAGTACTGAGGTTAAAGTTTGTGCTCTTTTTATGGATACTAGCTTTGTAGCTCATAGAAGGTCACTTTTGTCCTTTTACTACCTGGACTAACCTTGGACAAGTCTTAACACAAGTTTTTTTTACAAAAATTTCCTTAGGGAGAGCCAAATGGACAGTGATAGAAAATCAGCATGTGAGGACCATAACAGGACATTGCTAAGAATTTGAAGTGTGTGCTTTAGCTACTCATCTTGTGTCGGATGGTGGATTGAATTAAAAATTTTAATTTGCAAGAATAACTTCTTGTCCTAATTAACAAACCTCGTTTACAATTTATGTAAAATTTAAGACATTTTCCGTGTCTTCTAATTTCAATTCCCTGTGAGGGTTCTCTTGGAACATCATTTTCCTTGAAAATTGAGAGTAATTCTATTTCCTTCCTAAAAAATCCTGTCGTTTTCCTTGTTAATTTAGAGAGATTCTGTTTCCTTCCTAAAAAATCTTTACTGCAGTATTTCATATTAGTAGCTTGTTTGATTCAAAATTACTTCAGGTGACTATCAATCAGCCAATTGGAGTAGTGCGCTATCCTGGTGTGGCTAAAGGGCTGTATGTCGCTTCTCCCTCAGGTTTATTCTCGTAGTTTAGTCCACTCTTTTTGGACCCAAGTTCTCGTATTGCTAAAATATGACATGAAAAACACACTTGCAAACGCTCTTTTGTGTTCCTTGCTTATGAAGTTTTCTCATTTGGTCTCTCATGGCGAAGCTTGCATTTTCATCTAATTATGTGCTCATCCATGTTTTTCTGTTCTCATTATTTTGTACTGATCCAGGAAAACCAGCTCTTAGCAAAGTTGAAGTCATAGAGAGAGATGTAGACAAAAATTGCACATTGGTCCAGGTGATACAGATTCTATTTCAGAATTTTATGAGTATGCTTATTCAATTTCATCTGCTTTTAGTTTCTTGGATGTGTTTGTAAAGATGTCATGTGAATACTTAGTAGAAGTATACTGAGCCAGTTTTCATACATCTAATTGTATTATTAAATAGTACACGAAGTTCATGGGGAGGCTAAAACTTCAACAAGTAAAATCTACACAAGTGACAAGTGTCTCTAAGTACCATAATATGTGTACTTATGAAGCAGTAAATATGCAGAACCAGATATGATTAGATCAAACCAGTGAAAGTGAGCAATTGAGGCTAATATCAAATGAGTCAGAGAGCCATTCATAACAAATATCAATTTCGTAATAGATGATGAATTTTATGAAAGAAGAAGAAAAGGGGTGTCGAATAATTAGTCACAGATGCTGACATCTGCCGTTTATTTCATCTGAGCAATATGTATGATGAATTAGAAGTTTATGCCTGCCAGAAATTATAGTTCCTCTTTCCTTTTTTTTCGGATTCTTATTATGGATGTCTCATTTGTTTCCGGCTTCTTGGCATATATAACAGGTTGAAATTCAGTCAGGAAGACCGCACCAAATTCGCATCCATCTTGCTTTCATTGGACATCCACTATTAGGTGAACTCTTCTAAATCGTGCATATTTTGAACACTACCTTTTTTTTCCCCCTTTTTGAAATGATATTTTGAACCCTATCTAGTCTCAAAGAAAATGTTTGTGTTAGGCTTAGGAAAATGAGTTAAGAACTCTAATAAGTTGAACCGACTCATACCAACATAATTCCTCTATGTTCAAGTTTCTGGCACAAAACCAGTATCTTTTCTATTCAAAGTTAAAACATGCACATAGAAGTATAAAAATGTTATACATCTATACTACATAGGTATGTATAGGCTTATATTGAATTAGTTAAAAGCTTGAATGCTTATTGTTGAAAACAAAATGTTTCATAAAAGACTTGATTTTGGTATTTTAAAGTGTACACCTCTTCTAGAGACAAGAGTGGTACAAGACATAAAAGCGAGCGTTTTATGCTACATCTAGATCTTCTAGAGACAAGAGTGGTACAAGACATAAAAGCGAGCTTTTTATGCTACATCTAGAATCCCTGCTCCTGTTACTGCTGTTGTCCTGGGTATGAATTATTTTTCAACTTTGTCTTTTAATAGGTGACCCTCTTTATGCTGTTGGTGGTGGACCTCAATGCTCTGATATTGAGTATGTGGATGACAGTTTCGCTAAAGATGGGTCTGTTTTCGTTTTCCCTTTTCATTTTGCTATAACAGATATGACTATGACATTTATTATTTGTTTATGGTTTATTGATTTTTTTTTTCTTTTTCTCTCTCCATATTTGTGTAGAGGGTTTCTGAGGCCTGCAAAACCTGTTCCTGGAGACACTGGCTATAGCTTGCACGCGCATCAAGTTACACTAACTCATCCAACAACGAATGAGGTAAGTACAGGATTATTAAGCATTTAAAAAAAAAAAAAGGAGAGAAAACACCAAACTGTTCTCGAGTATATATGAATTTAAGTCTTATCTTTGTCAATAGAAGATGTGAACAGGGATGAGTTATGAATTTATAATCAGCGATGAAGGTGACTTTGTTAGGGAAAAAGCTTTTCGGGCTTTCTCTGGTTTCTTTTCATCTTTTATTACTGGAGATACTCTCTCATTTTTCTCTGGGGTCTTCTGTGGTCGCACCTTCTGATGAATAACCCGTTATTCCTCTTCATATTATTCAGTGAAATTTATTTCATAAAAAAAAATAAATAAATAAAAAGACCTCCCTAGATCTTTGGTCTTCATCGCATTGACTATTGAGGTTTCTCCTTATGATTTGCAGGTAATTGAAATCACAGCACCTCTTCCACCCGTCCTCAGGACTCGGAAAGAAGCACAACAGATCAGCATGAGTTAGCATAGTAAAAACAGTTTCCATTTACACTTAAGAAAAAAAAAAAAAAAAACACTGTTTCCATTACCAAAGGAAGGTTATTTGACCTACAAACCATACTTCCTTTCACTAGTTGAAAAGATTTTAGTTAGTTATAGAATGCTAGAATTTNCTAGAATTTTTGTTTTTAGTCAGATTTGAGTTTTGTGAAAAAAGCAAAAATTAAAAATCAAATAGGAAGGCATAAATGCATGCATCATGTGATTGTGCTGTTTTATTTCTAATGTGGACTGTTGTGTTACGACTGATAGGTTTATTCGTCTCCCTTTGATAGCTCCCCGGCATCTAAAATATTGTCCTTATATTATCCCTAAAGAAAAATTAAAATCTTGTCATTTTCTAGCTTATCAAAAATTAAATAATAAATAATTAAAGACTACTTTTTTCTTTGATATTTTGGTAACAGTTGCTAAAATATTGGTGTATTATGTATCAGAAATTTGACTACTTCCACCGTTCATTTATTTTTAAAAAAAAAAAAAAATCAGAAAAGAGAAATCTGGCAGAGTAGTTGCTAGAAACTTGTTTATTGTATAGCAGGGATTTGTTTTTAAATTCAAATCGATGCCCACTCAGCAGGACCTGGATTGCGGGCAAAGCATCCTTGATATTTACTTTTTGCAATGACAACCCACTCCAGTCACCATCGCAAGAAAACCATCGGGCTGGTCCCCGGATAATTGAAAATTTTGATTTTGCCCTAGAAAGAATCAGTCACAGATTGCGGAAATAATGCAAACAACTTATTACAAAAATATTGAGATTTTGACTTGAAGATAAGACACAAAAACAAATGAAAATGTTATAAATGCTATTACGCTACCCGCTAGAGTAGTAACAATTCAAGCAAAACCCAAAGCCATACAGAATAAAAAGGAGGTAAAACGCTTAACAAATGGAAATATAAACCGTGAGAGAGAGAGGACCATATTAACTAGGTAGGAAAAAATGACACAGATTAGACGGCCAAAATTAGAGAGCGGGTGATCAAGATGGTCGAAAACCGAATAAACCCTTCCCCCAACTTTCACGAATTATTTGTGTGTATTTTTTGCATCAAATACAACAAATACAAAGCTGCTGGAATATTACAAGCACCTAATAAAAGATAATTTACCAAAAAGACTTACTTGAAAGAACTTCTATTGCCCCTATCATTTCATTGAACAATACAAAAACTATAATACAGGGCGCGACAACTAAAAGAAATTTGCCGCTCGAAAAGGCCTCCTTCTGGAGACCCATCTTCATCTAAAGGCATAACATCTCCCCCTACTACCTGCCTATGTCCCCATTCCCTCTCCAAGACTCATCCTCTCTGATGATGCCGCTAGTCTGGCCCCCAAACTGCTGCTCGGTTTTCGCAAAGTGCATTTTCAGCGCTGCCACAGGATCTGAAACACCCGTGGTGCATGGTCCACCAACTACAATACCTCCCCTCCCCAAGACATTAATTCCTACCATCCCCCTTCCTTGATGCTGAAAGCTTGCAATTGCCTCAATTCCATTCCGTCTCTGCGCCTCAGAGAACATGTCTGCTCGCTGCTTTACATCTACTGTAAATGGCTGCACTTTAGCAGCCTCTCGGCTCCGGAACACTGGATGATCAACCATTCCATTGCTGTTACTGATCTCCCTAGTCGGAAAAACGGATGCGCCATTCACATGCAGTTCATTACCCTTGACAACTGCCTGCAATGTCTGCTGCTCCATTTTGGTAGTGGATGTGGGGAAATTACCGAACGCTGCAGGATACTTGGCAAGCAAAATTGCTGAATCAGGCACAGTTGGAAACGTGGCTTGCAATCTGGTTCCATCCCAGTAAGCATAATTCCTCATCTGAACATTCTCAATACTCATATAATTATTTCGATCAAACTTCAAGAGGGCAGAATTTTCATCTGAATTGTGGAGGTTACCGAATTTCAGGTTAGATGACTTGTTGCTTGACTTATGCTCATGGCTCCCTTCTTTTTCTTCATTCTCCCGGTAACCGGAATTCGAATTATTCAAAGATGAGGGATTGGAAAGTATCTTACCAAACAGTTTCACATCACCACCACTCCTGCCTGAATTTTCTGAATCTGACAAACTCTGTGAACGGGATTTTGAATGATCAATCGCTTGTTCTATCTTGGGAGACATAAGAGGAAACTCGGGCATCGAAGATTCAGATTTCAAATTGTTGCACCTTTGAAGATAGCAATCTTGCGAAAACAAATGATTGTTGCTACTCCTGTCTGACTTCGGAAGGCTCTGAACTTCAGAGACATTTCTGCATCTGATATCACCATTCACCTCTTTCTTGATTGGCATTTGCAATGGATAGGCCCTGAGAACCTGGGAGGATTGAGCATTGGTTAATAAAGGAAGACCTGTTAGATGCTCATAAGATTCATCTCTACAAACAGATATATGACATACATCCTTGCTCTCCTGAAAATCCAGTGTTGTTGACATTTTATCTTCATTACCATTTTTCTCCAACTGAATGGCACCAGAATCCAGTGACATGGAGTTTGCAGAAGCAAGAGAGGTCTCTTGCGACAACGAGATGACACAAGACTTATCCTTGGAATTCAACTCAAGAGAAACTTGATGCTGGTAGTCCGGGTTCAGACTGAAACCTGAACAGGAACTTCTATCAGGAA
Source organism: Trema orientale (assembly GCA_002914845.1). NCBI lineage: Eukaryota > Viridiplantae > Streptophyta > Magnoliopsida > Rosales > Cannabaceae > Trema > Trema orientale. The sequence continues at coordinate 114,874 of JXTC01000341.1, forward strand.
CCAAGTGGAAAGTATTGCCAGTTGAATTTGAATCATGCACCACAAATTCTAAGCCACTTTGCTGACTTGTACTTGCATTGCATTTTTCTTCTAGCCCCTCCATTTGGTTTCCAAGTCCATCAGAAGAAATTTCATCTACAGGTTTAATCCCAACCACAGAATCAGTATTGAGTGGCTCATCATTTCCTACACATACAGATACCAACTCTGCAACAGAAAATCCCTGTTCATCCCCATTTTGCCTTCCAGTCTCAATGCTAACCAAGACAGAATTACTTTCTCGGATAGGCAGTGCCTTCGGTTCATCAACACCTTTCATGACATTGCTATCACCATCAGAAACTAGATTGGGAATACCCCGAGTAGGACATGCATCAGACACCTGAGATTCAGAAGCCTCAACATTTCTTTTATGCTCTAGTACTTCCCTTTCATCTTTTTCCTCTTCCCTGCTCAGTGCAGTTTGTGAAATCAAGTTCTCAGCAGGATCAGATTCATCGAGGTTCATCTTCATGGCAGACAAGGGCAAGTCCTCGTCCATTTTAGAACCCGATTTATCACTGCAAATACCAGAGCCCATTTCTCGAGCACAGGCATTCTCGGAACCACTCCCACTTCCATTAGCATCATCACCTGTAAATGTTCTTTCATTTCCTGGTCCAGGATGTATGACATCAAGTCCAAGGCACTTCCTAGCCTTACTGAAGAAAACCTTGCACTGATCCCGAGACCTAGATCTAACACACTGAGAGATCATGGCAAAATCCCTACCGTACAATGAAACTGCCTGGATAAAGATAGATTTCTCCTCATCTGTCCACTCCGTAGGATCCATTTCTCCACAACTCTCATCAGAACAAGTCCCGTCATCTAAACGTTGTGTAACGTCAGGCGTCAAAGGACGCCTACTTACAGAATCCACTTTCGGAGACTTCCACTCCTTGTAGCCCTCTCCAGGATCAACAGAACTTGTGATACAAGAACTCATTGCCTCTGATGAGAGGGAACCGCATATACCAGCAAGAACATCAGCAGCAACTGTTTCTCTATCATTCCCAAGGATATCTAAACTAGATGACCTTTCAAATGTGACGTCATCACCCCAAGGTGCTTTTGATTCGCTCAACCCTCCCAAAATCAACCTTCCCGAGCATGTCTGCCGACTCCTAATACCGACATCAGCATTAGCCGCAATCACTGAAGCCTCACCCAGAATATCAAGGGAAGCAGCATTCATCTCACGATTCCATTTTTTCCCTAGCATCAAGTAGGTAGCATTAGACAAGGACTTCACCTGCTTACCGCTATCCAATTTCTTCTTTTTCTCAAAAGAATCAGATTTGTGGTTTTTGTAGTAAAATTCAACACAATCTGCAGTTGTCTTGTGATCAAGAAAAGAGGCGATTCTTTTGAAATCCTTCCCAAAAGTTGCTAGCTTAACCATGAAAATCTCTTTTTCTTCAGGTGTCCAGGGATTAATCATAGCCCTTTCCTTCTCAACAGCACAGGGATCTTCAACTAATCCGTTATCAGAGATAAACCTCGAAACAATCTTCTCCTTTTTGTCTAAAATCAGGGCAGGCATCTGTAAGGCGTCCCTACATTTTTTGACTTGGGAATCCAGCAGTAACTTGCTTGTAAAATTAATAACTTCTGTTGTGGGGACCAAACTCAAGCTTCCTGCTGTACAAATTCAAAGCATCCACGATTAGAATGAAAAAAGGTCAAAAAAGGATGTCATATGAGAGATATTCACTTGCATTCTCATACTAATAAACAATAAATACAACATAATTCGTTATATTAGGTCAAACGATTTCTTAAGCACAAAACAATTAATTGAGCAAAGACATAATGATTAATATCATCTTTAATTCTGCTTGGAAGTGCAATTCACCTTGCACAAAACAATAAATAGGTTCCTACTTAAAATCAAATCTTAGACCATAACCAAGACAGCGTGTTATACATACTACATAAGAAAGGCTCCCTTCCAGAAAAATACTTTAAAAAGTAGTAGAACTAAATACTTAAAAGTATATAATATATAAACATTAATTATTAGTATTACCGATGAAATGGAACTGATACACTTTCTGAAATTACCACTGTACATGACCTATCAGGCTCTCCTCACTTTCCCCCAAAAAAAAAAAAAAAAAAAAGGCTCAAATGATCCTGATTCTACCATGTTTGTTAAATAAAACATTACTATTTAGCAAACAAAGAAGAATATTTACCATGCTTGTTACATAAGAGTAATACTATGGGGCTGAAAGATGACATATCCAAGTACTATCTTCAGTCTGTCAGAAGCACAACAAATTACACGGCGAAATTTTGGTTCTTTCTATGGACTAATATAAAGTGAACCAAACCAACCAATATCCTCTGTCAGACACTTTAATCTCACGACAGTACTACAAATACCTTATAAACCAAAATATAATTTTATTCTCTACATACCAGTAAAGTCTACAATAAAGAGATAAAACAAATTAAAACAAAGCCCTACAAATCCAAGAAAACAAGAGTTGACCATACTAAAACTACATATCTCAATATTCATCAGGTCAAGCATTTGCTTCAATTATATCAGCTAGATAATAGCAATTTGAAAACTCTGGTAACCGTTCTAAAAGGAATAAACAGAATAGAAAGGAGAAATGCTGCCTACCTGGTGAAGAAAATCTAGAACGAATGGAAGATCGATGCTTTTGATACCCACTATGCACAGGACGGAAGCTTAATTCAAACTTTTTCTGAGATTTTGCACGGTGTTTCCTTATAGATAGCAAGCGCATGTCTTCCTTCCACAAGTGTTGATAGGCTTTCAACTTTAAGGTTAGAACTCTCTCCTTAAATTTTAAAAATTGCTTCCTCCTCGCAAATTTCTCTTTAACTACTGTATGATTCTGCCAAGATGAGGCATTGCAAACTCTAGAAATATCTAAGTTACATTCATCCTGAGGCAAAAGCTTATTAAATACGCTGTGTGCTCCTTCCGCTAATTCTTTATTGGATGACAAAATCGCACTATTTAACTTATCCTCTCCATCAATACATAAACCCAAGGAATCAGTTACCGGTGGAGTTACTTCTCCCTCAGTCAGCATGCTACAATCCACACAAGTATTTGGACCAGTTTCTTCCCCTCCTGAAGCAGGCACTGAATGTTGCCCTTCCTTGTTGGTCAGTCGACTGTGATTCAAATCCCCTGCAGCATCATTTAACGTATCATAAGAAGATACTGATTTTGCCAAAGATAACGGCTCAACAAACTTTGAAGTCACAGTTCCAGGACTATCAACATCATCCTCCTTGACATTTGCACATATTTCTTCCCGGTCACCGTTACAAATGGGTATCTTCTCCACAACTGCATCCCCAAAAGAAACAATTTGCAACAGAGCAGGACGAGGGATTTGATGTGTAACAACACCCTGTTCTTCACAAGATTTTAAATGGTCCTCCTTTGGCAAAGAACTAGAAGCTGACGGAGAGCTACCTCCAGGAATGGAATTCAATGACTTAAGTTCATTTTCAAGTGAATCAATTTCCGTTTCAGTCACCTCCAAGGTCTTTGAAATTTCAGCCTTCCATACAAGCAACTTGTTAATTGCGGTGGACCTCACAAAACTAGAGTCCACTGAATTAGGATCATCTGACTGCAGCAACTCAACTAGTGATGAGCCTAGTGTCGCTATTGAGTTAAAATCCAACTTTTCTAAGTTAAATGAACATCCTTCGGTATGATTCTGAGACACAGGACCAGGTGAGCCACATAAATTACTACTATCATTATCAATATTCACTGCCTTCCCAAATGATTTCTCCTCCAAGCCTGTTACAAAAAAGGAAAAACATGCAAAGTTTATCAGAAATGAAAAGGACAATAAACATAACAGTAGTCACTAAGAAATCAATTTAAAAATAAACGGCTCCAAAAAGGTGCGCTTAATCACAAATATAAGATCAAACGACATGGCCACATGAACATGTTGGGATATAAATTCTTAGCACAAATAAGAGCTACATCTGCTAAACATGCTTCAATTCACAAGCAAAAAGCATATAAACTTATCTTGATAAAAAGACAGTTCAATTCCGAAATATATAAGTTATCTACGTACGATTGAGGGCACAAGTCAAAAATTATTGGAGATTAAACAACAGGTAGAACATAGCTTTTTATCCAAATTAACAATATGAAAATTAGTCATGGAATAACTTGTCAAGTTTCATAAGAAATTGACGTTCAAAACCTACATATAAGAAGAAAAGACTCATTTATGTACACAAAGAGAGAGAGGGAGAATTTTCCTTCTGACCTACAGTGAAAGGTGAGAGAGGACATGATTTAGTAGCCCCAACAAAAGATTGAAAGGGAAAACCAAATCCGCTATGAGAAAAGAAAAGAATCGCAATGATCAAAAGACAACATTTCAGCACCTCTAGGGAGAAACACAATATACCAGTGTATCCAGAAACATCAAGACACATTTAGCTTGAATAGAGCATCACTAGATGCCAACGCAAACTAAATTTTCAAATTGTAAAACATTTCCGTTTTTCTTGAACAAAAAAATAAATATAAAAAAGACATTTCCTCATAATAGACATCATACAAACATGCTAAGGTTTTTTTTTTTTTTTAAGTTTTCAAACTCTCAAAACCTTACCCCTATCAGCTACCGATACGATGAGAAAAATCTACAAGAGTCCATAACAGGTAAAACTGCTTGCCAAAATTAGACCAAATAACCTAACTTTTTGGAAACTCTACCTAAAACCATATGGCATAAAATATGCTACACTTTATTGGCTTATATGGACAAGATAGGAATGACTATGAGTAATACTCATAGGATAATAAAGCTATCGAGATCTCTAAATTCCATCTAAAATCCAAATCAACTGATTGATTGTACAATATAGAAAGTAATAAAGAACATCAGCATTTATCCCACGCAAGAAAGATATTTTATTATCAAGAAATATTTATGCAAATCAACAACGTACCAGGGGAAGAACTGCAAGCAACGGATGATGGAGTAGCAGGAGATGCACAATCCGAAAAACTCATAACTCTAGGGCTTTTATCAAACAAGCTCGAACTGAGAGAATTGGAAGGCTCTGTATTGCTACCAGCAAATATAGCCCCATCTTTATTCAAGGTAACCTCGGGACCATCAACTTTCTTTTTCTCGTACTTTGCCAATCCCTCACCCCACCCAAGGCGTGGCTTCTTCCGAGATGTTGTCTCCTCTGATCGCGCAGATGTCACACAAGCATTAGCATCTGCCGAAGGAGACTGAACTGGAGTTGCATTCTTTGTCTGTGTTTCAACCTTTGCTTCACTTGAATCCACAGCCCCGACACTCTTAGAGCCACTCAAATGGCTGAAACCTGAACCCCGAGAAGACATGCTTCCAGATCGGGTCCACTTCATAGGCTTCCAATCATTTAAGCCTAGAGAATTCTCCCTGTCACATTTCTGACCTGTGCCCAACCCATTAGAACCACCTGCCTTATCATGTTGGTCTTTAAACTGAATTTGCTCCCAGGTGTTTCCAAAGCCACCGTTCGAATGAGATGAATACGATGGCAAATCATCACGTGACTTCTGTTCATTATTCAGGTCGTGGGCTCTTCCGGGTGTGTTTGAAAACCCATTATTTGCTTCCCAGGAGTGACCTCTCCATTCTCTTTGGTTATAAGAACCTCTATTTTCCCGACTACTCCTGCCATATTTCCCTTCCCCACGAGAGATAGAAGATCGGCAGCTCTCATCTTCCAACACCTTCTCACTGGCCCGTGAAGAAACATACCCATGGCCAGATTCCTCAGGGAAAAAGTGCCACCCCCCTTGCTTACCATGACCTTCAGAAATATTATTTAAAAAAAAATGACAGAATATCACCATAAGAAATTGTAGGGAAGCCAAAAGCAATGAACCAGAAATCAAATATAAATTATGAAAATCACTTCTCTCAGATCTCCACCAAAGGGATGCAAACAAATAGGAAAAGCAAACCCTAGATCTAAACAATACCCATGAAGTGACGAATAAAGACAATAATTCTTAAGAAGCAACAGCACAGTGTTTAATATAAGAAAAACCCTCGATCAAAGAACAAAAAGAATTGGCAAAAATCAAGTTTCCGAGGCCCAACTCCCTTGTTCGTTGTTTGAATAAGGCAAGAATGATGGAAAAAAAAAATTTAAAAACGGACAAATAAAAACAAAACAAGAACACTATTCGGAGCCCATAACCCCAGTTTCAGCCAGTAAGATAAACAAAGACGAAGGAGACTGATATACATACCTAATGGTCTGCGAAAATCGGCGGATCCCCACCGACTGAGCTCTCGCGAACCACCGTGATGGGACGAGTCCCTCCATCTGGCGACAGACCCTAGGGACTCCGACCTCTCGTGCTTCCTCTCCCTGAAGAAGTCCTTCCGATCCCAAGGCAATGGTTCAGGCGGCATGAAAACCAACACAATCGCATGGGAAGCCACGGCCCCCTCCTCCTCCGAAACCCTAAATCAAATTCTCGCCAAATGAAAACACCGCCACCACCGCCACAAACCTCTGCCCCAGCCCTAATCCCGCCCCTCGCTCGAAACAACCGCCAACCAGAATCGCGATTATTACAATCCCAAACCTATAGAAAAATCTAGGGTTTTCAAAGAGTCCATATCCAACAAAATCGAAAAGAAACTCAATCCCAAAACAGAAGAGTGCGAACCTGAGACGAAACCGCTTCAGAAGGTCGCTGCGGCCATGGGTTATTCTGATTCCCTAGGGTTTGCAATATCGTTTATCTCTCTTTCGTCTCAATGAAGAGACCTCCTCCTCCTCCTCCTTCTTCTCCTTCTCTTTCTCTCTCTAGAATTTTCTCTATCTAAGAATATAAAATAAAAATGTATTTATATAATAATAAAAATTTTCCTCCGCTTTCCCTCTTTTTCTTGGGAAAATTTTCCTGTGGGAGCGAGAAAGTGAGAACGTGAGCCGATAAGGGACAAGGGAGAGCAGCTTGAGAGGGATTGATATCGGATCCCAAACTCCTTATTAACTCTATTCCAATACCGCCTTCGCGTCCGTGAATTAAAAAAAAAATGTAAACAGAAAATAATTTCTTTTCTTTTCTTTTTTGTTTTTGATTTATTTATTTATTTATTTATTGCTCTTTTTCTATTCTACATAACCTTCTTACTTTAATTTTCTTCTCTTTTTTTTTTTTTTTCTATTCCGCATCAATCAACTTTATCTTTTTTAACTTTGGCCCCCGCCTGTGTCGTCGTTTTAATTCCGGAGATGCCCCTGGTGTGAGGAAGTATTTACCGTTAAAGGCGGTGGAATCCACGCGCTTTGCAGTTTCCTAAAATTGTTGGAATGACCGTTTCAGCCTTGTCACTGCTCAGAAGGACGATTCCTACGTGGCGCGATTTTAAAGGACATATTTGGCCCATGGCGTTGCTTTTTTTTTGTTTTTTTTTTCCTTTTCTAATACCAATGGGTGTTTAAGTCTTAAATTGGGTTGGTGTAGTTTTGACTTATCAAATTGAAAATTGTTCGAATTTGGAAAGAACGTATATGAGCCATATAATGGGCTGTTCCTTGTTTTAGCTTCAAAATGGGCTGGGATGGACTCCAAACTNACTAGCAAAAGTCTATTTTGATGGAAAGGAGAAGAGGAAGAAAAGAGGAGATCGAAGGATTACTGCTATGGATTTTGGCTATCATGGTTGATTGGCCTTAATGATTTTCGAAGGAAATTAATTAGATAATAGATCTTAAGTTCTTATAACGATCTTCGGTTAATTTGTTTAAGGATTTTTGGAGGGAATAAATTAGATAACAGATATTAAATTCTTAGATGGATCTTGGGTATAACGATCAATTAGCCTTAATGATTTTTAGAGAGAATAAATTATATAATCCATTACAAATTCCTGTATTGTGTCAAAGATTATAGAGATTTTAGGAGATAAATAGCACTAAATGAACTCTTATTGACATTTATATAATAATATTTAGCATCATATTGTACAAAATAAATACTAAGACCATCACCCACTCTACTGTTATATTTGTCGCAAAAGAATTGTAAAAAGTAGAGTTGGCACATTTTCTAAATGTTATTTGTCTATTCTTTTACTTGCTATTATCCAATAATTTAGTCAATGTTATAACTAGTTGAGCATTAAAAAAAAAATGTGTAGTTTCGTACACTAAAAAGCATATTGTTATTCAAAGTAATTGATTGAATGTTGAACAGTGTAGCTTTAAAAAAGAATATTGAAAGTGTAATTTTCAAATTCTGAAGACAATTATTTTGTAGTAATAAAGTCAAGTTAATCAAATGTCCAAATTTGGCATAGAAGAAAATTTAATGCCTCGTATGTAAATGTCAAATTTGCCACAAGAAATAACACTACATTGAGTGATGATTTTTGTGCTTTGTGCTAAATTAGCGCATAGATTTTACACTGTATGAAAGATCATTAACATATTACTAAAAGATGGTTTGGATTAATTATCATTGCTATTTTTAACTTTTAAAAGTTGGTTAGGGAAAAAATTGAAAGTAGAGGATATTTGGTAAGTTCTTGCTTTTGGCCAGCATATTCTAAAAATTTATGTGTAACCCGCCAATTTAAATATAATTTGATAAGCATGGTAAGGGTTGTTTTTCAAAACTAATTCTATTTTTATAATACGAATTGTTTAAAATATCATTTTACAGTACATATAATCTATAGTTTACCAAACACTTATATACTACTTTTAAATAATACAACAATTTTGTAGATTAAATTTACCAAGCGTCTAAACTTTTTTTTCTTACAACTGATTCATACTCACAGCACAACTGTAGTACAACACAGCAATACCAAATTAACCCTAAAAATGACTTTTAAATGCAAAAACATTTTTTTATGTGGTAAGGAAATATAATAAAACTATACTCTTTTTTTAGCAAATTAATGCGAATTTCACATCGCAATTTAATTAAGTTAAAATTGACATGAGAGAGGCAAATTACGCTTACTTTTAATTTGTGACCAAACAAGAACTTATAATGAAAAGCAAATGATATTAGGTGGGACAAAAAAAAATAATGAAGAAAATAAAAGTCTTACACATTTTTTTTTTATTTTGTTTTCTTTTTTTTATTAAAAAATGATGTTCGAGTATGGATATCTTGGTCATTTAAAACAAAAACACTTACTTAATTTTGATCAAACTAGATGGAAAATAGGAGATTTTATCAAATTGTTAATCTACTGAGATACTTTTATTATTTATGAAAAGTGCGTGGATAAATTACGCATTTCACATAATTTTGGTGGATTTTTTACACTTTTCTTTTTTAGTTTTGAGTAATTTTGATTCATATTCATACATTGCTCACTAATTTCGTACAATTGATACAATATTCTATATTTTTATAGTTTTTGTTCATTCCTATCCTAATCGCTAGATATTATCTAAAATTAGAATTTTGAGTAATTACAAAAACTTCCTTTTAGTTTTAGCTAAATTAGATAATCTACCCTTAATTTCTAAGATTGACAAAATTCTAGTCTCTGGTTTTAGTTTATAAACAAATTCACCATGAATCAAAATTTAGTAAATTCAAAAGAAAAAAAATGAAAATATCTATCTTAGTCAAAACCTAAGTCAAACATGAAATTTAAGTAAAACTAGAGAGAGAGAGAGAGAGAGAGAGAGAGAGAGAGAGAGAGAGAGAGAGAGAGAGAGAGAGAGAGAGAGAGAGGTTTTATTTTAATTTAAATCTAAGTATGATTTAGGAATTAATCATAAAGGATTATACAAAATTATGGAGTATAAAATTTGTTCAGGAGGCATAATGTAAAAAAATTCTTAGTTTTTTTCTCCCTTTTTGCTCTTTATATTTGTTTCTTCTATTTCTTCAAATGGAATTGTAATGGAGCAATATATTCATGAAAATCGAAGACTAATAATTTTAAAACATAAATACTCAACATAGACCAACATAGGATTTAAAAATAAATAAGTGAGGTTCAAAGAAAAATTACTCGCAAAAAGTGTAGAAAAATTAAGTAAAAATAATATGAGTAAAGTTTCGATATAAAATGAGTGGGGACAAATAAGGGGCATTATTGAATTATTCATAAGATATATAATTAACATTTAAAACTACCAAAATTTAGGGGTGCAAATGAATGATACAATTGAATATTTTAAAAATTAGGGTCAAAATTTAAATTCCAAACCATAGTTTAATTTTTTTTTTTTTTCATAGTTTAATTTTTTTTTTTTTTTTGTCTTCTTCACTATTATTAAGTAGTGTCAATTGTGAACTATCAGCGTAAATATTTCCATCCAGGGGTTGTCCATATAATATTAACATAACTAGAGGTATCGATAAAGTATTCTTAGTTTTTTTTTTTTTCTTTTTTCTTTTTTTGGTTCTTAAGTTTGTATTTAGTAAAGAAAATTGAATGTGAAAGGCTCTTGAAATTTTCTTAACGTCCAAAATCTAAAAGGCGCAAAGGAAAATGATCCGAATTGAGATCAAACAATTAATTCAAGAATATCCTTTTAGTTATGAGAAATTGATATAATTTGTTTGACTATTATTTGTGCCGAAATTCGTTCTTAACAAGTTATATTCGTGTCAAAATAATATGTGTAGAAACCCAGAAATATAAGGGATATAACACCGGCGTCCGTGATTATATTATGTGTATAGCCTCCTGCATAGATAACTCCGTGGTGATTTTGTGTATTGTTTTTGTGTATAATAAATGGTACTGGATTAATCTCAAAATGAATTGTCCAATGTACCACTGTAGTGATCCTAAAAACTTATGACATGGTGACTAAAACCCACGTCTTATTGGACGAGGAATAAATAGACATACTATTTGTTAAACTCTCATTGTATGGCTTGTTAGTTGATCTTGATCACTTCTTATATTTGTTTAAGGGGGAAAAAATTCTTTATTATAATAAATTAGAAAACTTTAAATGGATGACTAATATTTTAAATTTGATTAAATAAATATCTACTTTTTGAATTTTATAGCTAAATGTTCAAGTATATATATTTTTACACTTGATGAATATACTTATTTATCAATTTCAGTTAATATACTAAATATATAAATTTGTACGCTTGGTATATAATATTTTACACTTGGTATGCTTGGTATATAATATTTTACACTTGGTATATAACATTTGACACTTAATTTTTATGTTTGGTATATAATATCTGAAAAACGAATATTTACTCAAAATTAGGCCCAAAATTCGATCATTTTACTATAAGACCTAATACATTACTTGCCACAATACGAGTTCATCTGAAAAGTTAAGGCTACCTATTTAAATATAGGATCTCAATATGTGAAATTTTAAACAGTTTCAGTTCATTTTGTTTAAATCCATAAGTTTAAACTTATCAATTTTAACAAAAACAATTTTATTACATTGATCCCAAAAAACGGAAACATCAAATTATTTCTCGAAATCAAACAAACCCATCGAGTCAATTTGCATTTTGCAAGTACTAAAAAAAATATAACGCGCAATATCATCAGCAATAAAATTTAAATAAACTATTATTTCGGATGATAGGATAGGAGAGAAATTATTAAGTACTAAAATGATTATTAAAAATATTTTTTTTTAGAAAAAGAAAAATTGCACAATGAATAAGCCTGAAGCACGGCTTTCCACTATAGAGTATTATAGATATTATTATTGTAACTTGGAAAAAAGGTTATATTTTGCCTGTCTTGCTTTAACATTTCAGGCCGACATACATCATGAGAATATCAATTATCACCAATCATTTGCAATTGTAAATAGGGAATTCTTTGTTATATTCATACAATTCATACACTATTCCATTTATTGGACAATTTCCATTCCCAAATCATATGGATCCAAGTTATTACGTATAGCTCATATTATGTATTCAAAAAATATTATATACGAGCACGATATGATTGTGTGCATGTATAATTTTGGCTCTCCGTCTTTCAATATTATTGTACAGCACACGTGGTGTATGTATATCCATATTTATTGAAAGCAAAACATAAATAACGATTTATTTATGTGTATTATTAATGAAAGAGATATATACTATATAGAAGGCATTCGTGCAGTTCTTGGGAAATGTAGCGTATATACTATTGGTTGTTTTTAACGAAAGTATATGTGTATATATTATAATTGTATACAGCGAACAAATATGGTTATGATACTCGCATATTATCGGGTAAGTTAGTAAAAATACGACTAGATACATTCTATGAGTAATTTAATTTAATTTTATTTTTTTCTGAATGATATGAGTATCTCTTTTTTTGGATAAATGTTGGCAAACAAATCTATGATTTAGCTATCACACCAACTTTCTTTATATTGATTTGACATATCTTTTGTACCATCGAGAGTAACACGCTGTTTAATGTGTGTTTTTTTTTTTTCCCCAAAAAGAACACACTGTTTAATGTTAACATATAGTAGTTTTCCATGAATTAATGCTACCATTTTTTCACTTGCATAGTCTCAAATTTATCTTTAACGCTATTAATATAATTTAACCTTATAAGTAGATATTTGCCCTATAATGCTCCATATGATTTTTATTTTTATTTTGTCCTCCTCTTATTTTTCCTAAATATTTATAGCCAAAAATCTCAATTCCATTTTTATTGCCCCACACCAAATTAAATGGTGAATGATACGGAGATGGTATAGTAAAATAATAATAGGGATGAGGATGGTAAACACAAAACCGATCCCGCCCCGCCCTGTTGACATCCCTACTTTTATTTCTAAAATATCAGAATGACATTGTTTTGAAGTTGATTAGAAATAAAACATTGTTCATGTAAAAGTATTTTTGTCTTCTTATTTGTCTTTAGATTATGTGATATCGAGGGATCAATTTGAAAAGTAGGTTGAATCCAAAGTCTTTTTTAATAAAACATGTAATTCCACTGATTTCTCTAATATGTTTAAAAATATAGGATTTTCCTTTAAAATTAGTTGGAAACAAAGTAATTTTTATGATAATTCTCCAATATTATTTATATTTAATCGAGTTATAAACGAATCATAATATAGGAAAAAAATTACCTCTTTGGCTCTTGATTTTCGCTAGGTGTTGCACTTTGGCCCAAGCTATTGACTTAGTATTTTGCCCTAAAATTGGCAAAAATAGTCACACTTTGCCCCTAAAAAAGCGTAAAAGACTAAAAAAAAACATGAACTATTTTTTATTTTAAAGAAGTGATGGAGAATATACAAGAGCTATTGAAGATGCATACAAGTGATTAAAAAGAAAATAAGCAAAATTGTGGTCAATAAACCAATTTTAGGGTAAAATGATACTACTTTTGATAATTTTAGGGTGAAGTGATACTACTTTTGTCAATTTTGGGCTAATTTGTTCCAAAATCAATTGTCTTGAGACAAAATTAACCCTTGGCAAAAATCAGGAGCAAATTCGTCGTGTGATATAAGACTGCCTCGTGGCTAAGTTACGCCATTGCTATGTATACTCGACATTTTCATCCAATTGGCACTATACATAATAAATAAGCTCGTGACGCATACGGCATGAATATTCTTTCATTCTATCAACAAAGAAAATGAGGAATTTACCAAAATATGATAATTAATAGCCCTAAAATCCCTTTTAAGTAAATTTTTGAAAATAAGGTATTATTATCCTTCGTAATTTTACTGCATTTCTAATCAATCTTTCAATTGTGGTTTCTTACATAAAACAATACATCGTTGTGCGGCTTACAATACAATATTCATGGGTTGTTGCTTGTTTTACGACCTCCACAGTTAAATAGGGAAAATATTGAATGCATATAGATTCAAGAAGCTCATTACAATATATTATAAGTCTATGATACCCCTTTCTGAAAAGCCAAAAGTCGACGAGAAAGACATTAAAATTAATGCAAATTACACTAATAACTAATAAGTAATCTGTTTAATGTTCCTACAATGGGGGAGTTATATTATTGCTTGTAAATTACAGTGGAACATAAAGTTTTGAAGGACATGTCAGTAATAAAATGAAAACGACGAGGAGTTTTAAGGGAAAGCAAGTTTTACCGCCTAGAGAGAAGGCTTGGCTTAGGCTGCAACTTTGGTTGAGAGTTCTGAACACTTGAACCGTTGAACTAGAACCGAGACGGAGTCAAACTGGAAAACGACAAAACGCAGGTGTCAGCCACGACAGGAGAGTAGCGAAAGAAACGCACGCACGCATATGCGCTTAGCTCGTTTAAACACCTGCCTTCCTTCCTTCCTTCCTTCCTTCCTTCCAGTCCTAACTTTCAAACTTCCCATTCACGACATCTCATGCTCCACTAAGCGAGTGAGGCACGGCTGACGTGGCGAATCTTTTTCGGCATCTTCTGCTCCCGTCGGCAGCATGCATATAAATATTCTCTCTTACCAATTTTTGTTAAGATATTAAAATTGGTTTTTACAATACAGTATTTTTTTTTTTTTTTGTTTTCTGTCTAATGTCAAACTCTCATGTCTTTTATTTATTAAAAAAAAAACATCTGTAGTCTTTTTACATTTTTTCTGTATGAAATTTGAGTTGTTTTTTTTTTTTTTTTTGAAATAATGTTTTGTTGTTAAAATCACAACATCGATCACAACTCTTTGCTCTTATTTAAGGTTGCACCCACTTAATTTGGCCAAAATCAGATATTTCTTTTCCCTCTTCTTCTGTTGCCAAAAAATAAAAAAATAAAAACTTGGGTCTTCTGTTTTTGTTTTTTTTGTTTTTGTTTAAAAACAAAATATAGGAATTTATGCATAACACCGCCTTGTTATGTCTAATTTACAATGACTCCCCTTTACAAAAGATATTTATTGTAACACCCATAAATTTGATAAAGTTTTATAATGCAACCTAAATTATCTTCCAATTTTAGAGCACATTTACTTCGGCGTAATCGTAATCGGAATCAATAAAAGAGGAAATAAATGAAAATAAAATAGAAAATATGTGAATTATTATTTGTATTATGTTGTTTACTTAAAATTAATCAGAAAGAGAATTATATTTATTAGAATACTATTCATTTATTTACTTAATCCAAGAAAAATAATGGGAATACATTATATTTACTAAACTGTCCTTTTAAATGTATGTATATTTTAAAGTAGATTGATTTTTTTGGATAATATTACAATTTTAATAATTAAAAAAGAAGAAAAGAGTGTTTACAGGTAATCACATTCTTTAGAGTGTCGGCAGGGGAAGCATTCTCATTCTTTTTCCCACAAATTTGTGTTAGACCAACACATTTTTCCATTTCCCATACTTTAGTAAACATTTGAATGTGAATCATTACCCCATATAGCATTCCCTTAGTATAATAATTCATATCCAACTCATTAAAAAAACAAACAAACAAACAACAACAATGAATAGAGTTGCCAAGCAGTAAAGTTTACCTTGAAAAGGATTTGTGGTCGCAGGTTCGGGCAATGGGAATGATATTATGTGTACCAAGATTATTACCAAATTATTAATATCAACACATGTAGTATATGAGTTGACATTATTCAGTTTGTGTATATAATTTATCACAAATAAATTAATCATATTCGCCAATTGAATGACGACAATTTACATGTCACATATATTGGTATTAAAAATTTGGCACAAATTTTAGAATACCTAGCATTATTTATGTACATATATATATATATATATATCTACATGTATGAGCATCAAGTAGATTGAGGGTTTTTTTTTACCATTGCTAAGAATAACATAATAATAATAGTAATAATAATAATATAAACTATTAAATTTTTGGAAAATTTGAAAAGGGCAAAATTCCTCCTACATAAAGCCGTTTTTTAGCCATTAGCTTAAAATCGTTTGATTTTTCTTTTTTCAATTTACTTATCCTAGAATGGTCTCACCCTAGTGGGTTTTCTTCTTTTCTTTTATCTTTTATCTTTTTTCTCCCTATAAATAAACAAGATGGCATATTTAGGATTTTCATTAAGATTTAGGGCCATGCTTTTATTTCTGATAATGAACTTGGAGTCTTCCTTGTAATAGTGGGCATTTCTTTCATCTAACCAAATGTCTCACCGAAGCCTTGTATTGTATCTCTCCCTCTCACAAAAGCTTCACGCAACGCAACCATCTATCTCAAAGCTTATCAACCTCTGTTTGTCCTCCTTCTCTCACTTTGATATGTTGAAAGGGTAGCAGAAGACTGAGGTAAAGATGATAGAGAGTGATTTGTTTAATGAAGGACATGGATATATTTTATTAAGGTACACTTCACGGTGCGGGCAAATTTTTAAAGTTTTGATTATTTAATATCCCTTAGATTGGCGCCCGTACGGTTAGACGCATTTTTGCCCCATCTATGTTAGAAGTTTCCTAAGTTTTATTTTGATTGTGAAAATGAAGAAGAGTGGTACATCTATTATCCTTTTTTTTTTTTTTTGGAAATGTAGAATCACTATATTTTGTAATATTATTAAAATATAAAATATTTTGGTGAATCTGCATTCTAATTAATAAGACTAATAATGAAAAAAGTGGTGAATTCGGATGCTAGGCTCCTCTAAAATTAAATACGTTTGAACGAAATACAATAATAATTAAACAATATAATTTATTCGTATAATTGTTAGATTTCAATCTAATAAATAATATTATATTATTGAACAATATAATTTATTCGTATAATTGTTAGATTTCAATCTAATATATAGTATTAGTTTTCATATTGATAGTTAAATCTCATAATTTCATAAATGTGAAAATTTTATTTCTTTTACAAAATATTCATATTTATCAATTTTGATCATCTTTTAAAGCATATGATGAAAAAAATTGACGAATTATAAATCATTTACAAAACTATTACTTTAATTTGATGAAAAATTCGGAATTGAAATGATAATAAATGTTAGTTTCGATAACATTTATGGATGAGCCTTTTTTTTTATTTATTATGAGGGCATTAGTATACTCAACGTACAAATACCCAAAAAAAGAGTACTAAATGTACTTTCTTTCTTACTATTTTTTACACTTTTTATTTTCACCGTCTGACATGTAGATTCTACTATCTAATTTAATATTTTAGGATTTTATTATTCTATTTAATATTTTAATAATACAACAGTTTATGGTAGAATCCGTATGTCAAACAGTGAGACTGAAATAATGTAAAAAAAAAAATGCAACTAGCATTCCTCAAAACCAAAAGAGTGTTACCATCTAGCATAATAAAATATAAATGCTCATTCTAATTTTTATCTTATATTCATAAGTGAACTTCAAATTTATATGGGCTTTTGCCCTACATCATAAGTCAAAGCTAATTGCCAACTTTTTGAAGATACATCTTTAGATAGGAAAAAAAGTTATATATCTAGATCGCCTATGATATTCTTAGAGTTTCGAGCAAATATATAAGTATTTTGCCTCAAGCTCTTTCTCCTAATTGACTTTACTATTGTAATTTATCTGCTGCTTTTATATGATCTTTTATGCACATATATATATATATATATATATATATTGAAAGAATGTGTCAAACAATGTGAAGTGCTTCATTGTTTTTTAAGGGAAAAAAAAAAGAAAAATAATTGCATTGTTTGACTTTTAACTTCTAATTACTTTAGTAAAGAAATGTTATTTTAACTTTTAAAAACTACATAAAAGGTTTTCTATAGGTATATTTTATTGTAAGGTTGCTTCTACATTTATTTCTTTCGTATTTATTTAATCAAGCGGGTGTGTGAAGCGTCGTTCGTCGTTTTTTTTTTTTTTCACTTTTCTTTCGTCTTGTTTCATGTCTATTAAATGAAGTGTTATATGTCTTAGAAAAATTCAATGACAATGACATTGTAATCATATATATATAAAGTGAGTTTACCATATGTATTTTTGTTTTTCTCCACAGAGGTATCTTGAATAGGTTAAAAGTGATTTACAATAGCGGGTTAATTCTACTTATTTTCATTCTAATTCTAATTTATAAAAAGGTACTAATTTACTTCTATTTTAATTCAAATTCATATACGTAATGAGTTTTAGGAATATTTTTTATATTTATAGAATGGAATAAAAATATTCCATTTAAATTTTTGGTGAATTCTAATTTTTTTTTCCTACTCTTTTTTTAATTTTAATTTTTTTAATATGAAATGAAGTGTTTATGGAATAGATTTGTGTTACTTCTTTTACATAATAAGTTAAGAACGTGATTTTGCCACCTTTTTAATTTTGAAAAATTACAGTTACGTATAATATTAATTTTAAATTTCTTTTATAGAATTTAATCATCAAATTTCTTATAATTTTCATTAATACTTTTGATTTAGTTTCTTTAAATGATTTAAATATATTTTATGGCAAAGTGTAGGATAGTGAGTTTGCTTCTTCTTTTTTTTTTTAATATATATTAACGTTCAAATAGAATGTTTGTTACTTTTTATATAAAATTAGCTTTATTATGAATTAGACTTTATGAGGAATTAAAATTAACTTATTGTCAAAAAAAATTAATGAGAACTTCCTTAAAAACAAAATAATGAGAACTATTACTTAAAAAAATTAATGAGAATTATAATATTAAAAGTATATTAACGGGAATTATACTGAAAAAAAAATAAAACTTAACCCAAAAAAAAATATTTATCTTATCAAGTAAAAAGCAGGTTACTTGCAGAATTCTCCGGGTTTTTTTCTTTTTTTTTTTAGATATGAAAGAACTCTCTTGAATTATTATTTTTTCTTTTTTTTTTAAAGAAAAAAACACATTCGATTTGAATGATTATGAAATCAAGTCTCTGGGTCACCTAAGTAGTAAACTTTGCATAAGAGACTTCTTATCCTAGTTTTAAGACAACAGTAAATTGTTTTTTGTTTTGTTTTTTTTTTTTTGGGTATAACAACATAATTTACTTTAAGATGTTGAAACTTTAGTATTAAATTTCTTTTGGTTTTGATTTTATAATTTAATCATTTGTCTAGTTTTAAGTTTTATTTCCGTGTTTTAATTTATTTATCATCCTTTCCTTCAATATATATATATATATGGGTGATGTTTGAATAGAGATTTTTGTTTTTACTTCATAAATGGGTACTTTAATTTGGGCCATTAAATTTTCATCTCATAGTTATAGTAATATTAGTAATTTTACAAAAAAAAATGTAATTAATACCTTTATAAATATAGAAAGTTATTCATGACCGAAAAAAAAAAAACTGATAACTTGATAGTGACCTATGAGTTAGATAGTGTTTTTTTTTTCATTCTATTTTCCATTGTTTTTTTTTCCATTCTCATTCCATTCCTTTTTGTTTTCATTCCCATTCTATTTCTGTATTTTTATTCTCATTCTTTATTTTATATAAATTTACTTTTTCTTTCTTTTTTAAAATTTCATTCCTACACATATTCTCTTTTTTTTTTTCCAGATTGACTAATTTTTTTAATGTATAACTAGCTAATTATGTAGTCAGCAAAATTATTGTTTCCTATCTTTTATTTTTTGTGTGACTTCACGTGTAATGATAATAACAACAAAAAATAATAAATAAATAAATAAATAACAATACGTTTGATTTATCTCTAACTGTGTATATATTCTAAAAAGAAAAAAAATCCAATGAGATAGTTGTAGGTCAAAATGACTTACTATTGCAAGTTATTGTCAACTTGATCAAAGTACTCATCTATAAAGCAAAAACAAAAAATTTCATTGAAACATGACCCATATGTATATATATATATATATATATATATTTATCATCCTCTTTTAAAACAATAAAAGAAGAAAACCACTTTAGTTGTTTGAAAAATAGGACTTCTAGTCCCTTGTAATAATGGTGCTAGATGAATGTTAAAAGTTCCAAGAGTAAAATTGTCATTTCCTAACTATTTTTCCGAATTGGTTGACCCATAGCGGCTAATTTGATAAGAATAGTGCTAAAAATCTATCTCATATCCTATATTTTTAATATTGTCTGATGTACGATATGATTTGTCACCGAACATGTTGTGAATTGAATTCAACCTATTTGTGATAAATTTCAATTTATCAGTTGAATTGTGACAACTCATTTACCATGTTAGGTGGTATTAAAAAGATGATAAACTAAGTGGGATCTCTAGGACTATCATTTGATAATCCTTCAATCGAGTTTCTCTTTCATAAAACATACAATTTAAAGAATTCTCCATACCTTCAAAATCTTAAGAAAATCCTTAGAAAATGAAGAAATACATCATGATTTGATGACATTTTCCCAATAATTCTTGTGCTTGTTAGTTTTTGATTATGGGGTCATTGGACATCAGGGAGGGTAGCCCATGAAGAAGCCTGAGTTGTAGAGGTCTTTTCCGTCGTCTTGGGCCAGAGGTATGCCATACATCTGTGATGCCATCTCCAATAATTTGTTTGGGAATCGGGAATGATACATCTGTGGAATATGATTTATCATTCATTTACCAAAAGCGGGAAAGAAATATTAAATTAAAAAATGGAGCAATTAATTTACATGGTAAATAACAATCGAAGGAAATTAGTTGATTGTCTTAGAATCCACTATTGGGTTGATGTTGCCACATTTCTTTATATATATATATATCAAAGATTGGAAATGTCACAATCTATGTTGTTTAGCAAGATATTAATGTTTCCCAAAGATTTATCTCGAAATAAAATGTGTCCCAAAGACATTAATATTTAGCTCGAGTATATACCTTCCTTTCTTACCCTCAAATATATTTGTGATATCACGCATACATATGTAGTTCAAATAATCTACCTTATACGATATAATACCATTAAAATTTAATGTTTCAGGTAACTTGATCATAATAGAAAGGGTTTTTGGCATGATTAGTCTCTGAATTTTTTGATAATTTGCAACGTATTTGAACCTTTTTTTTTGGCAGTTAGGACCCTGAATTTAAGATTTTTGGCATGATTAACCCCTGAATTTTTTGTTGATTTGCAATGTATCTCCTGAACTTTTTTTTTTCTGGCAATTAGAACCCTGAATTTAGGGTTTTTAGCGTGATTAACTCCTGAATTTTTCGCTGATTTGCAATATATCCCCTGAGTTATGTGCAAATTTTTTAAGGGCATAATCGTTATCTCACTTGGTTTAGAGACAAAAATAACAAATGTGAGTTTGGAGGGGAAAAAATAGTTTTGAAATTCAAATTTTTAAATAATTAAAGAATAAATTGAAAATCAACGAAAAATTCAGGGGCTAATCATGCTAAAAACCCTAAATTCAGGGTCCTAATTGTAAAAAAAAAATTTCAGGGGATACATTACAAAAAATTCTAAATTCAGGGTCCTAATTGCCCAAAAAAAAAAAATTCATGGGATACATTACAAATCATCGAAAAATTCAGGGACTAATCATGCCAAAAACCCTAATAGAAATCGCACTAACCTTAGCCTGTGCTTCGATAGGAGGGAAGGAAGACAAACTATATTAAGGAAAAAGACGAAAGAGGGAGAATAATACTCTTTCCCGTCTTATGTTTGGTATAAGAGAAATGATAGAAAACTAAAAATCCTTTCACTTTTTTGGTAGGAGGGAGAAATGGGGTATGGAGAATATTTTATTTGTATAATAACTATTTTACTGTTTGATAGTGAAATTCCCTTATAAAATATCTCTAATTTGGATGGAGATTGTTGAATTGAGGATTTGAAACATATTTTCTAATATGTTTAGTTCTAAAATTCTTCGTACAAAACAACTAATACATCCCAAATCAATCCATTAATTCTCTTATTTCTCTCATTCTTTCTATTTCTCTCTTACACCATCAGTGTTAAAATCTATGTCTCATTTGAGATCGTTCCACTCATATTAGAAAATAAAAATTCAGATTAAATTGAAAGAAAAAAAAGGAAAACAAAAATAAAGAAGGTTGTATGATCATACCTCTCTCATAAAATTAATTTTTTGAAATAGATTCTTTTAATTAGATAACCGTAGAGGCCTCTAGGACCAGAAGAATGGCCAATTTGTTAAAATCACTACAATAGATGTATTTTTTTAAAAAATAAAATAAAATATGTATATCAATTGAGTGTATTGATTCATTAAAAAAAAAAAAAACCGAGTGTATTGGAATTTATATAGAGCAATGCTATAAGGTATAATAGTGTCCAACACTGCAATGATGTATAATTCTATTATTGAGTGATTTAATTAATAAATTAGATCGTACTTAAAATATAATTTTAATCTACTTATAACAGACTGATACATCATGTAATATTTGAATATAATGTCACTTAAGATTACTCATTTATATAGCAAGAAAAAGAACATTTTTTTAGTAAGGGTGAAAAATGGGCGCGCACTCCAATTTATTTTGTAAATATCTGACAGGAGTTATGGGCCCTACAATTGATTGTATAGAAGCATGTAGTGGTTTTGGCCCATACTACAACTAGAAACCAGTCGTTTTCAAGCTCCATTTTCTTACTCGAGAACATGGTAGGCCCATCTCATCTCTTATTTCTTGAGCACTTTCTACTTACCACTCTCATGTGGTCAGTTTCTTTTTTTCTTTAATTTATTTATTTATTTTATTATATGGTAAGATATTTATGCGGTAAGTTTGAATATTGTACATAACCCTAGACCAAATTGTTGCACAGTTTGGTATGTCCATGTTGTCCCTTAAAAAGGACAAAGAACTTTGACTAAGAACTTTGACTAATATGTCTCCATTCTCCACTAAGTGGGAAAAAAAAGAATAATGCTATAAGGCACCGGTGGTGCCCAGCACCACAGTGATGTGTCAATCTGTCACTAGTTAATCATAATTATAATTTAAGTGGGACCCATGTGAGACCCAATTTATTAATTAAATCATCCAGTGACAAACAGACATGTCACTGTAGTACTGGGCACCACTGGTGCCCCATAACATTGCTCGAAAAAAAAAGAGTACATACCTAGATTCACTTTGGTTAAAAAAAGCTTATATATATGGTTGAAAGTCAACATTGTCTTTGAGAAATAGAAAATGAGAAGATATTGTTGCTTTTATAAAGTGATATTGTTTCATTTGTTGTATGATCGGAAGTCAAAATCGATTACTGCATTTTACTTTTAGAATTATCTCTATATCTTTTTTAGGGGATGGCTACGGTAGGGGCGTCCCTACATAGGGTCATGCCTTAATTATCGTTGGATGGGAATCTGTGGGGAATAACGGGAATCTGTGGAGAATCTATTTATATACAGATTCTCATCCAACGGTGAATAGACAGGGCCCTACGTAGGGGCGCCCTTACTGTAGACGCGCCATCTTTTTTATTATTTATTGTTTACATCTTGTTTTCAGTAAATATTTCGCGTTCATCACGTGATAAAGTATGTGAGTAAGGTGTTCAATAAATTAAGCGTTTATCACGAGGTAGTGTATAAATTTTGTGGTACAATATTTAATGGTTTATTGTAAACCCAAAATTAAAATTGATTATTATGTCAAAAAAAAAATTTAACGTATTTTTTTTGGTAAATGAATGATAAATCATATTCCACAGTCCCTCTATTTGATTTGTTTATTTTTTCTTTCGGGCTTATAGAAATATGACTAAATTTTAGGCCTAATTTTAGTAAATATCCCTTTGTCAAATGTTATAGCAAAATGTCCGGTATATATACATATATACCAAGTGTAAAATTTTATATACCAAGTATAAAAAATTATATACCCAGTGCATTTTAGTACAGTAACTAAAATTGGTAGATATGTGTATCTACCAAGTATAAAAATATATATAACTGGACATTTAGCTATACAATTTTAAAAATGAACATCTACTTAATCAAATTTAAAATTTTGATCATCCGCCTAAATTTCTTTTTTTCTTTTCCGAAAGGGCTCTCTCTTCTGAATTTATATTATGGTAATTAGGGATGGCAATATAACCCATGGTTACGGGTATCCGTGGTTATCCGATCCGAATGGGGAGGGGAAAAACCGCTCAAGCGGGAAAAATGACCGGGGCGGGGAATAACCGTACCGTTAATATGCGGGTATGGTGCGGGGACGGTATTTGTATAATCCGCACCGTACCCGCCCCGATATATATATTTACATAGAAAAATTATTATACATATAAATA